>BQNB010032853.1:0-15000 GCA_026074375.1 Tanacetum coccineum
TAGAATCCAAGTGTGGATTGGATCATGCATCTAGGAGCTGAAATCTTAAGTTTAATTACAATATGATTTTTGATTAAATTAAGAAAACTCCTGAGTGCACCTGACATCAAGTGGGAGCACTATGTTTTATCTTTAAAATTCATATGTTGTGTAACATATTGAAAGAATCATTCCATCTAAGCTAGATGTTAATACTTGAGATTGGAATGAAACTTCACTTGGGAATTTAGGAAATTAAACAAATGATCTAGGAATAAATGTTTATTGGAATAAGCATATGCGGTGAATAAGTCCAACACAATGCAATATATCATTGAGGAAATTCTTAAATGATATATTTCACTTGAGATAATTTAATACATGGATGGAAACCTGGTGTTTTAAATGAGGATTCATCATGTATATCTTATATTGTGTATGAGACTGGTTGTTACTTTTGCACAAGAGCAAGATGAGCTAACAACAATATCTAATTAAGAGTGTTTAGATGACTGACAACAATAGTATCTAATTGAGAGTGATTTAGATGATTGTTAAAACAAACGTATATGAATTATATAAGGCATAGTGTCGTTTGTGTACACATGAGGCTAGAGAATAATCAATTCTAGTTAAAGAGGGATTTCATCATTTATGATAAATCTGCTAACTAGATATGCTCAGCTAAGAGCATTGTTGCAATACACATTAAAGAATAAGGATACTTTATATTTTAAGAAACTGTAAAGATGACTGTCTGAGATAGGTATGTTGATGACTTCAAATACCCCATAAAAGGTACTTCACATTTCCATACTATGATACTTGCAATAGTATGCAAATATGCATACGACACTCATCATATCATTCAAATCTTTCACAATTTGTGAATTTGAAATAAGTATTCAGAAAGTTTACTCAGATGACTATTTAGTTTTCTTGCAAAGAAAAAGTTAAGAATGTTGGAAACATTAGACTTCAAGTTGCTAATTAGTCTCATGCATATCTGTTTTTAGTATTTGGATAATTGGGATTGTAAGACAATTTTTACTTTTTGATGAATGAATATACATGGTATTTGTTATTCACATATAATAATTGTTATCCTATATTTGCATGTTTAATCCTTTGATGATTTTATCATTCTAAATATGTTCATTGTCGGTTAACAATATGGGAATATTGTTACATAAGACAAATGTGAGTGTTAATTATATTCTCTGAATATATGGATGGTTCCCACCAAACTCATATGTTATTCACAAGGGATGCATATTGGACGCCCCAACCTTTGAATATTTACTTTTGGATCTTTAGTCATGAGTAAGATATCGAAAATGGTTAAATAAGTCATCCTTAGACTTGATATACAAGCATGTTCTGCATGTGTGGATATCACTTTTTAATTATAAGTCAAACGCTAACCTGAAAATGGTAGTTATAAAGGCTATTATTAGAAGTGATGTCAAGCAACATCCACAACACTTGTAGTCAATAAAGAATTTGTTCCTCCAATTATTTAATTGCATAATGATACCATGACGCCTCTCTAGAATTAATCAGATGATTGTGTGGCCGCACCCAAAGTGTAATTCAATATGATTATTGATTACATTTGGTAGATCTAAATTAACTTCTATAATGAGAAACTAAATAGTTAAACTATATGGAATGAGTTAGGATCCATATCCATGTTTAACGTTATCTGTAATAAAGGGATGATAATGGTATGTAATACGTAACCATTATACTGAGAATGTTCTTGAAACTTCATCTCATGTACTTCTAGTTTTAAAAACAAATATGAGTGTTGCTAGACGTTTCCGTTGTTAGTATAAATGGAATCAGCTACTCTAACTCCCAAGTAGGAACTGTTGGAATATGGTAGTTGGATTCACATGTTATGCGACTAGAAGTACGTGAGCCTATTGGGAGCACACACGTTAAGACACGAAGAGTACGTTTATTTTATATATACTTCACGTAATATACTTAAATGTTCGTTAGTTACCGTTATTAATTTATAACTAACTCAACGGATATTTAAATGTAAACCAAAGGGAGAGGGTCTAGGTGCATTGAATGTAGGTGATAAGGGGAAGAGAATGATGATAAGGTTTAGAGGAGTTGTGATAAGATTAAAGTGTATGAACTTTGGTCTTATCATTGAAGTAGGTTTAAGAGGCTATAATAACTCCCTTTCCTAGCTCATTTTGGTCATCCCTTATGGTCACAACAACATACAAAAACCTGCCTTTCTTTCCCTTGATCTCCATAACAGCCAAATACCATAAAACCCTAATTAGGGTTCTTAGAATTTGGTTCTGCCATTTTCGGTAAACTCAATTAGGGGTTTTCGATTTGTGATTTGATCCCAAGGCTCTTCCAGAAGGTTTATAGTATTAGTTTACATGTTCTCAAGGAGTAAGAACAGTTAGAAACAAGCTAGGTTTTGTTTGGGTGATTTTCAGTTCACCTAGGTGAAATTCGGTACAACCGAATTTGGTGGAAACCCTAGCTTCTCCATCTGATTTTCGGTTCAGGTTGTGGGGCTTGGATTGGGTATTATATTCAGATGATATTGGTTAACAATTGTTGTTTTGGATACACGTGAAGTTTGGACTAGCATCCGGGCGTGCTTGTTAGACGTGTTTGTGTGAGCAACCATAGAAGTGGAAACTTATCCACCAAGTTTCATTTGCAGTTGACTACGAGGGTTAGTTTTCTTTATTACCCTATTATTTATTTATTGTGTGTTAATCATATGCATCTTACTTGATCCATATCCGCTGTGTACTTGTGGTTGTTAATGGTTAACAGTTTATTTAAATTCCAACATCTAGAACAAAATGGGTAAACCTAAAATAATGATAAAGATGTATAATGTATGTGTCTATAACAAAACGGGTAAACGGATGTGGTTTCCCTATTCAAGTTACTTGGGAAGGGCAGGCCTTTTTTACTCAGATGTATGCGGCCTCACCGGGTTAATCCCGAGACCGTTTCCGACCCTTCCTTGGTCACCCCAAATTACACACCTAGCGAGGTTTGAACCATTTACCTGTTGTTCGAAAGCCAATGACCTTACCACTAGGTCATGTGTCTAGAACGATCGTACTACTTTAGAACATTTTCTAAAACATACTGAAGCTATATATGAAATCAGGGAAATAGTGATTTTATCTTGAGTATAAGTTTTCTTGTTTGCTTTTTTATATAAATGACAATATTATGCTTAAAAGTTCTAGTCAATAAAACACATGTGTATATGTGGGCATGTATGAACCTGCAAAATGCGTTTCTCATCATTTTCTTTATATATGCAACAAAAACACAGATGGTTTTAACTTGGTATATATATTTAATTGCAATCATCAATTAGTATAATTGATGTTTGGCATTTGCGGATCGCCGATGACGGATATCATATTTGGAATCGAGAATTAATCGAGGTTTTCATATTTCATAGATGTTTGAATGATATGAAACTGATAAGTTAAATGTGCGGAATGCATGATCATTGTCTTGAAATTAAATCTTCAATTTAATTATATAGGATCATTTACATGCATGATAAAGGTTGTTTTACTTGTTGTATAAACGGTTTTGTGAATCAATGGCCTTATTGATAACATAAGTTTTGTTGGTCATCATTTTGGAATGTTTATTTCATGATCACGTAATCATATGACTTTGATAATATAGAACTACATTGGGCCTGTTGGTGGTGTATCTTAAAATTCTAAAAGTTTTAACACATTTTATTATTTATTGTGTGTTTGGCAAGTTAGTACTTGGTCATGCTCCTTTTATTGATGTTGATGAGTCTGTTCTTGATACGTGAATTATAACGTATATGAAATATTTCAAATGTTTCACAATTCAAGGACAAAGCGACAAAGTTTTGTTAATTCTAATTCTTTGTGTGGCTCAGATACCGTTCCCTAGTAAACAAAGCATTAAAGTTGACCAAGTCTTTTTAGTCTAATGGGTTTGGTATTATTATTGCATCATTTTGAGGCATTGTTTTTATTTTCTATTATCATAGATTGGACATAGATAATGAATATTGTTTCATACTAAATTGAATACCCTTATAATGTATAACTTTATACATGTGCCTCATTGGGGTTATTTATATGCGATTACAAATGTCTTCGCAATACTTTAATCAACATTTGTGTCAGTTGAAAAAGTAGTCAAAAGAATTATGAGGGTAACTGATCAAATAATCGTGTCTAAAGTGATACATGGTACTTGTATATTTAGACGGTCAATTAGTGGTCGGGTATATATCATTTGTTTATACGTAAATGATTTACCGACTGATGTACAATGAGTACTTGTGTACTTGTACGAAAACCATGGATTATGGTTTAAAATACAACGAGGATCCTTTAAGTTATAAGGATATGATGCAAGTTGGATATATAATTGATCAAAATATAAAATTTACAAGCGATGGTTATTTCGCTTGGGGGTGATTTTTCCCGAGTGATCAAAAGAAGTAGAGTTGTTCAACGTATCCAACTATCACGTTCGGTCCTTTCTTGTTCTAAAGAACCATCATGGTTGAATGACTTGATAATAAACATGTATTTATGTTTATAAGTCAGTGCTACCATGTTTAATGCTTGTTATATCAAAATATCCATAGCTTACCACTTGATAAAGCGGTTTGTATGAAACTTAGTGCACAAAGTCGGAAATAGGGATGAAATAAAAGGTCATTTAAATTCTCTAATGGTGAGACACCCAATTCCCTTCTAATACAACGTTAGAGGCTGAATTCAATGCGGAAAGCTATAACAACCCAAGAATTTTCATCAAATGCAAAACTTATTTTACTATTATCACAATTGTATCGGGAATTTTTTCGCTTTATTATATTACTTGCATTGTCAATATCTCAATATATAATGTAACTTGCATAACTAATGTAGACGAGCTCACGCAACCTATCTATGGAAATCCTATCTTCATATATGTCAAGCAAACATCATAACATGTCAAGTCAATATCTTCATATCCTTTTTACAAGGTACATTATTCCTATAATGTACTATTCGCAACGTTATATCAAAAAGGGCTTTAAACCGTTATCGTATACCTCTAAACCCTAATTCCATGAAGGAATAATATCTAAAGTGAATGTACAAACTATTAAAGCATATGTACAAGTAATATAACATCTCATTTGAAATATAAACTCCCTCCAAGTCAAGGTACAAGTCTTTAATACATAATGTACAAGTCATTAATGCACGATATCCAAAATAGCCGTTTTACCTCTGTTTTCCTAAGAATCTTGAACAATCCATCAAGTACAAGTTACAAGCAAGTCATATGCTTCATTTACAATCCATATTCATTTCCATTTCATGAAATTACAAGAAATCCAAATAAGAAACCCTAACCCGAGCTAAATAGTAACCCGACACCCGTTTATTGATTTTATCCGTTTTAATCTTCAACCAACACTCAAATAAGTTATAAAAAACATATTTTACAACTATGTCAATCCTATTTCATCATCATTTCATTCCACTTATACGCAAAATGAATCCAAGAAACCCTAAACGTACCTAAATGGATCATTCGACTCGTTTACTCGTTTCTAATCATTTTAATCCCAAACAATCAACCAAGAGCCATTGTAAACTCATAAAATGAGTTTACAATTCAGTATCTATCTTTATCTTGACAATATACAAAAGATTGAAGCCTAGAAAACCCTAATGAATCCAATACAAGCCCTAATTCAAACCACGGCTTACTCTTTCCATTTTGACCCATTTTAGCTTAAACCACCAATCAAATTTCATTAGTAATCCCTTATACAATGTCAAGGATCAGTATTCAATCACCTTTGATCAAGATTACACGAATTATAAGCCAAGAAAGCCAAAGAAACCCTAATCGAACCAAAAGTGAACCCGCGACCTTATTTACTCAATTTCGATCCGTTTTAACCCAAACCACTTGCTAATTTCCATTAATACTTCTTATTACAAACCTTAAGATCATATTTTAATCACTTCTTGATCAATGTCCACGAAATATAAACCAAAAACTTGAGTTCGAGCCCTAGTAACCCAAAACAGACCCGCGACCCCTTTTTAGCAATTCTTACCCATTTTGAGGCCTTTCTCTTGCAAATAACTCTTGCACATGCAAACCTAAGCTGCTTACACACCTGCTAACATAAATATCTTGCCTCCCTTGGTCATCAAGGAGGCCACATCACCTCCTTTTGAGTCATATCAGCCGCGGCATCCATCTAGGGTATCCACACCTTCATTCTAGCTTCCTAGCCTTCACAACTCATTCTATAGCTTCAACACATCTTACACTAGACCTACTATGTGTCACACATCAGATCTTATGAGTTACTTAACCTCCTTGGTCTCAAACTAGTATAAATAGGGACCTTATGTCTTCATTCCAATTTGCACCCAACTTCCTCTTCTATAACCTAAGTGAGCAACTATTATCTGCTCCATATGATCCTAGTATCATCTAAGAAGATCATTCAAGCGAAGCTTTGAAGATTTGAAGCCCCGGGAACAAGATACAAGGCGTACGAGTGGAAATATTACCCGAAACGACCCATTTCCACCATTTTTGCTCCTTGAAGCTCAAACCCAGGTTCTGATGTTCTACTTCTGCTCATACACTCTTATAATGTTCATATGATCTAAAATATACTCTTGTTAAAGTTTCATAACTCAATTCATGCTCGTTTTCCATTTTGATCCAAAACCGTACACCAAAAACCCTAATTTTGTGTTTTTCTTAAAATTAAATGTTATAATGGTTAAATGTTGTTATAATCTATCTTATCATGCTTAACTAATGTTAAAATAACCACTTTATTGGTTTTTGAAGGAATTTGAACTTAAAACCCACGCGTTTACGTTTTAAAACCCTAATTTGACCTGTTTTGCTTCCTAGCTTAACGAATCATTATTTTAAACTTACATTGTGTTAAATCTTCATATTTTAGTTTATTATAACTTATAAATGTCTATTGAAATGTTAAAATAAGCTTGCATGGCAATTTGGACATGTTTTGTAATTATAATCCATGCAAGGGGTATATATCGTAACTTTCAGAAACTTATAACTAGAAGGGCTGAAAATGTCATTTTATCAAAGTTATAACTATAGGGGTCTATTATGTCACTTTCCAAAGTACAAGGTTTACTTTGTATATCTTTTAAACTTGAAGGACCAAACTCGTAAAAGTGCAAACCCTAAGGGTATATTTTGCCACTTTTCATACTCAAGGGTCTAAAATGTAACATCTTGAAAAGTATAAAAACACATTCAAAACATTACAAGACATAACTTTAATTAACGCTTGTCGTGCTTAACCTTTCTAGATATTAAATAAAACACTTAAAACCGATCATCCGGAAGCTATATCGTATCACAATACTAGGGAGCTTCATATTAAGAGGTTTCATCTTGGTATTACGTTCTGACTGAGTTGTTGGGTTTACGATTTAAAGTGCCCTAGCTCCTCAAATGTTTACTGAATGACTTCTGAATTATGATGGCCCGAACGGTGATACAATAATTCCAAACTCTTCAATCAAACTCATAACTCTTAAAACTAAAGTTCTAGAGTACAATCTTCCTAAGAATCAACATATTTACTCAGGTTGCGTGACGTGGCTATTTACTATCATTTTGCTATATCAACCTTCCCCGGTTAAGATTGTGATAAGGTCGTCAGCTTTTATTTCAGAATATTTATTACAACTACCTACCAGGTGAGATTCATAGCCTCGCATTTTCAATCTTTTGAATGTTTTATAAACCCGCGAGGGGGATACATGCTTGTTACAAACTCTATTACATACTCGTTTATCTTATAACAATGTGATTGCTTTTCAAGGACTTAGTGAGTTCATAGCCTCGCCTTTCAATCTTTTGAATGTTTTATAAACCCGCGAGGGGGATACATGCTCAATTGTTTTTAATATATACAAGTACTTAAAACCGATATTGTGAAATTCATAACCTCGCCTTTACTTATTTACATGTTTTATAAACCCGCGAGGGGGATACATGTTTGTTTACAAACTCTTTTGCATACTCGTTTATCTTATAACAATGTGATTACTTTTCAAAGACTTAATGAGTTCATAATCTCACATGCTTTATAAACCTGTGATATCTACTGTACACCATGAATGCAAGTGTTCTCTAAACTATATGCTACCCTGATATATTATTGCCTAAATACATGAAAATATCTCTTTGGGTAATATCTCCCAATATCTCTTTGGGTAATATCTCCCAATATCTCTTTAATATCTCTTTGGGTAGTATCTCCCAATATCTCTTTAATATCTCTTTGGGTAGTATCTCCCAATATCTCTTTAATATCTCTTTGGGTAATATCTCCCAATATTTCTTTAATATCTCTTTGGGTAATATCTCCCAATATCTCTTTAATATCTCTTTGGGTAATATCTCCCAATATCTCTTTAATATCTCTTTTATGTTTCTAGATTTTAGGACCTTCCTTTGTAAAACTCTGATTTCAAATGAATGCAATACCAATATTTCCATTATGATAACTTGTATTCAACTATTACATATCAAACCTATGAATTTCACTCAACCTTTGTGTTGACCCTTCTTTTTATGCAGTGGTTCTTCGTGTATTCCCAGGTGATTATTTTTTGGAGCAATAAACTTTATGGCATGGAGTGGCATGGATTTGAAGATGGCTAAAACTTGTTATCATTCACATTGTATGTAACTAGATTTTGGGACCTGCCTTTGTAAAACTCTGATTTTAAATGAATGATAACGTATCGTTTGAACAACGTCTCTTTTGAGTCGTTTTCTATGATTATGTTTGTTTTTTTTTTTTTTTTTTATTTTTTGTTTTGTTTATTTTTTTTTTTTTTGTTTTTTTTTTTTTTTTTTTGTTATTTGCTTTTTTTTTTTTTTTTTTTTTATTTTTTTTTTTTTTTTTTTTTTTTTTTTATTTTTTTTTTTTTTTTTTTTATTGTTTTTTTTTTTTTTTTCTTTTTTTTTTTTTTTTTTTTTTTATTTTTTTTTTTTTTTTTTATTTTTTTTCTTTTTTTTTTTTTTTTTTTTTTTTTTTTTTTTTTTTTTTTTGTTTCTTTTTTTATTTCTTTTTTTTTGTTTTTTTTTTTTTTATTTTTTTTTTTTTTTTTTTTTTTTTTTTTTTTTTTTTTTTTTTTTTTTTTTTTTCTTTTTTTTTTTTGTTTTTTATTTTTTTTTTTTTTTTTTTTTTTTTTTTTTATTTTTTTTTTTTTTTTTCTTTTTTGTTTTTTTTTGAGTTATGTTTGTTCTATGATTGTTGTTTCCATGAAGTAATACCCCATATTAGCTTCCGCTGCTATATTTGTAAAAATGGGGGTGTTACAGATTGGTATCAGCGCCATGGTTATAGAGAACAAGGTCAAAACCTTAACTATAACCACATTTCTTTTTCTAGCCATCAAGGCCCTCCGTGCCACTACTTTCCCTGAATTGTGAAGATGCCACTACTTTTCCGAATAGTAATACATAACTACTATACTATTTTATAAATAACTTATGTTATTTACTACTAGGTTGTTACAGTCATGTCTTCATCCCCTCATTCTACTATCATCCCATCTGATTCTGATACTGAGGATGCTTTTCTTTTAACTCCTCGGAAAACTCTAAAGATAATATGATCCCACCAGTATTCTCACCTTTCTATAATAATCCTTGTTTAAAGGACGTACAAGCATTTTATGCTAAGGAATCACCTATTTCACCACCAGATCCTATTACTCCACCAGCTATTTTGACTCCATCTCCGGTATTACTACCATCACTACTATTTGATCCCCGATATTTCTTTGTTCCTGAAGAACTATTACCGCCTAAAAAGCGAACTTGTCTTCCATCACTCTCTTATACTAATCCATCTAGGAATCAAACCTGTAACTTTGTATCACCATCTTTCTCAGTTTATACTCCTACCCCACCTCAGATATTTAAAATAGGAAAAAGATCAAGTAAGATACATCTGAAGCATCATGAGAATCAAATCGAAGATATTTTGAATTACTTAGAAGAACTCTGTTTTTACCGCATTGGAGAAATGGAAGAAGATAACAAGCTAAAGACCGAACTTAAGAGAATCCGTACTCAGATTATCAAACTTCAAAAGAAGCAGTTAGGGCAAATGGAAAAGATTGCCTTTGCTCACTACAGGATTTCCAATCTTGAACAAATCATTGAGGAGATCCAAGCTCGTCACCAAACAGATCATGAAGATCTTTAGGATGTCAACAAACTCTTAGACTATTTATAGCTTTATCCTAGCCACAGGATGTGTGGTATAAATAAAAACGCTTGTCAAATCTTGAATATGTACAGTAAAAAGGCAAGTTGTTTGTACAAAGGAATCCCGTTTCGTACCTTATTTCTAGCTTATCTCTCTTTCATCATCATCTCCATCATTTGCATCACTATCTCCGTCTTCATCATTATGAATCATACCATAACCTCTAAGTGCTTAAAATGTAAAAATGAGCATTACTCTTTAAGCATTTTAAACATCACATTTTCTTGTGATATCATTCTTACTACGTGTTGTCTTATGTTGATAGAATGCCTCCCAAAAGGACGTCAACATAGCCATAACTTTAGCTGCCATCCAGCAACTCATTACTGATGGTATTACCGCCGCTCTGGAAGCACAAGCTGCTACCATGGCAAATGCTGACAATCCCAATAGGAACACTGGTCCTAGAGAAATCCCTGTAGCAAAAAGAGGAAACTACAAAGAATTCATAAACTGTCAACCTTTCTACTTCAATGGCACAAAAGGAGCTGTTAACCTCATCCGTTGGTTTGAACGTACTGAATCGGTATTTTCTCGTAGCAAGTGTGCCGAGGAAGACAAAGTAACATTTGCTACTGGTACTCTAACCAATGATGCCTTATCTTGGTGGAATGCATACGCCCAACCTATTGGAATAGATCAAGCCAATCAAATCACTTAGACTGAATTGAAAAGACTGTTAACCAATAATTATTGCCCTTGAACTGAAGTCAAGAAAATGGAAGACGAATTTTACAACTTGGTTGTAAAAGGAAATGATCTCAAGACTTACGTTAGAAGATTTCAGGAATTAGCAGTCTTATGTCCAAACATGGTACTAAATTCTGAGAAACTTATGGAAGCTTTCATCGAAGGATTGCCCCGAAGCATTGAAGGAAACGTTACTGCATCAAAACCTCAGACTCTGGAGGAATCTACCAACATAGCTCACAGACTAATGGATCAAATAATAAAGCATGATTCTGTGCAAGAAACTAATAATCATAAACGAAAGTTTAAAGATAAAAGAAACACTATCGAAAATAACAACTACCCCAAATATCGCAACAACAATAACCACTCCAACAATCGCAACAACGGAAAACTTCAAAATAACCACAACAATCACAACCGTAACCATGATTACCACCACCGCCAGATAGAAGACAAGAAAACTGTTAGGCCTTATCCTGGCTAAAGATACCATTGGGAAATAAAAACCCACCCCCTTCCTCTCTGTGTACAAGATGCATCCCTCATCACACAGGATTATTGCAATTGTCAAGTGTCGGACTTGCAACAAAGTGGGTCATCTGACCAGAAACTGCAGAAACAAAAGATCAACCGCTGAAAACAACTCTTGAGGATACTCAGGTTCGCCACCAGTTACATATGAAGGATCTTCTGAAACCCACTTCATAAGTTCAAAAACCCCAAACACCAAGCTACAATCCTTGTCATTCATTATTTTATCTAGAATCCTACCCCAAGACACGTAGCATAAGTATCAACACTCTTAGAGTTTCGGTGATGTAAGATATGTAAATTTATCCATGAAATAATAAAGGGATTATTTCATTTCATCTTGTTATCTGGTGATATCAAAACTCGACGTCATTTGTCAATTCCATTATGTTCAACTCTGAATACTCCCCTCATACCTTTGAAACACTTATTATCATTGAAATACGACGAAAATGGGCATCATTGCAACTAATATCTCATTATTCTTCTCATTACCTTTTATGATTTTGAAAAATCATATCATCTCCTACACATTACCATTTCGATATCATGTTTTTATAAGACGATTTATGATCATCTTATTGAAATGAATTAGGACGCTTCTTCATTTGAATAAGGAAATTATAAATCTCCGAACTATGAATTTATAAATTCTCAGTTACAAGGATTTGGACGCTTCTCTTTGTAAGTGATAAATTATAAATAAGTAGGCTTAAGTATATAACATATGTACAAACAAGTTTCTTTCAATCCGTTTGTACAAATAATTCCTTAATCATTATCATTATTACCTTCATCATTTGTTCATTTCCAAATCTGTACCCCACATGATTAACAACTCTCTTACAATTCATAATCATTCCTTGACATCTCTCCGGCATTTTGACTAAATCTCGAGATGAGATTTCTGTAAGGGGTGGAGACTATAACAACCCAGAATTTTCATCAAATGCAAAATCAACCTATGTTACTATGATCACAATTGTACGGGAAATTTTTTTGCTTTATTACATTACTTGCATTACCAATATCTCAATATGCAATGTAACTTGCATAACTAAAGTAGACGAGCTCACGCAACCTACCTATGCCATCTATATCTATTTATATGTCAAGCAAACATCATAACATGTCAATTCAATATCTTAATATCATTATTACAAAGTACATTACTCATATAATGTACCATTCGCAACGTTATATCAAGACGGGCTTTAAACCGTTATCGTATACCTCTAAACCCTAATTCCATGAAAGGTTAATATCTAAAGCGAATGTACAAGCTACTAAAGCATATATACAAGTCATATAACATCTCATTTGAATAATACTTTCCCTCCAAAATAAGGTACAAGTCCTTTAAAGCATAATGTACAAGTCATAAATGCACGATGTCCAAATAGCCGTTTTACCTCTGTTTTCCCAAGGAATCATGTATAATCCATCAAGTACAAGTTACAAACAAGTCATATACTTCATTTACATTCTATAATCATTCTCATTTCATAAGATTTCATGAAATGAAACCTAGAAACCCTAACCCGAGCAAAATACTAAACCATGACCCGTTTCTCGATATTTATCCATCATAAACTTAAACCAACACTCAAATAAGTTGTAATAACTTATTTTTCAACCTTGACAATCATATTCAATCATTATTTCATCATTTCATTTCATTTATACGTAAAATAAATCTGAGAAACCCTAAACGTACCTAAATGGATCATTTGACCCGTTTACTCGTTTCTAACCATTTTAATCCCGAACAATCAACCAAGTGCCATTGTAAACTCATAAAGTGAGTTTACAATCCATTATCTATCATTTTCCTAGCAATGTACAAAAGTTCGAAACCTAGAAAACCCTAATGAACTCAATATGTGCCCTAAATGGAACCCACGGCTTAATAACTCATTTTCAACCCTTTTTAACCCAAACCACTTGCGAATTTTCATTAATACTTCTTAATACAAACCTTAAGAACATGTTTCTATCATTTTATGATCAATGCACAAGAAATATAAGCCAAGGAAAAGAGTTCGATCCCTGGAATGCTAAAAGAGACCCGCGACTCATTTCATGCTATTTTAACCCATTTAAACTTCTACCCATGTGCAAGCACCTCAATGGCAAGCTACTTAATACTCCTAAGCAGCTTATGCACCTCCTTCAACCTTTCTTTGGTCTCAAACTTGGCCACAAATCCCTCTTTTCCTATACATCAGCTGCGGCATAATGAGGGGTTTCCACCTCTCCAAATTGAGTCTCTAGCTTGATTACTCACCACTTATCCCTTACATGGCCTCTCCATATCAGCCCCCATGTGTCCTAGATCAGAATCAAAGAACCCTTAGTCACCTAGATGATTTTCAAGTATAAATAGAGGCCATAACCCTTCATTCATTCTCATCCCCCACTTCTTCTTTCTACAACCCAATTGAGCAAACATTCTCTGCTCCATATGATCCTAGGATCATCAAAGAATATCATTCAAGCAAAGCTTTGAAGATTTAAAGACCCGAAGTGAAGAAAGTAGGCATACAAGCACATTTTGACCCAAACGACCCATACGACTCCATTTTTGCTCCTTGAAGCTCAAACCCAGGATCATGCTCATTATTTCTGCTCCATATGATCCTAAGAAGACCCAAGATCAGTAATCAAGAGAAAATTTGAAGCCTTGAAGCCCTGAAGCTCCATTTCTAGGCGTACGAAGAGAAACGACCCCATTTTGACCCGTTCTTGATCAATAAGCTCAAACCTTGGTTCTAAGGATTATACTTCTACTCCTATGCCGTTATAATGTTCATATGATCCTAAATATACTCTTGTTAAAGTTTCATAACTCAATTCATGCCCATTTTCCATTTTGATCCAAAACCGTACACCCGAAACCCTAATTTTACGTTTTTCTTAAAACTACATGTTATAATGGTTAAATGTTGTTATAATCCATCCTAACATGCTTAATTAATGTTAATATAACCACTTTATTGATTATTGAAGGAAATTGATCTTAAAAACCACGCGTTTATGTTTTGAAACCCTAATTTAACCCGTTTTGCTTCCTAGCTTAACGAATCGTTATTTTGAACTTTTGTTATGTTAAACCTTCATATTTTAGCTTATATTAACAAGATATAACCTGGTAATATCATTTAGAAACTTAAAATAAGCTTGCATGGCATTTTGGACTTGTTTTGCAAAAGTATTCTATGCAAGGGGTATATATCGTAACTTTCTGAAACTTATAACTAAAAGGACTGAAAATGTCATTTTATCAAAGTTATAACTATAGGGGTCTATCATGTTACTTTTCAAAGCGCAAGGTTTACTTTGTATATCTTTTAAATTAAAAGGACCAAACTCGTAAAAGTGCAAACTCCAAGGGTGTATTTTGCCATTTTTCATTCTCAAGGGTCTTG
>BQNB010032853.1:20000-52827 GCA_026074375.1 Tanacetum coccineum
GACTCAACATATTTACTCAGGTTGCGTGACGTGGCTGTTTACTATCATTTTCCTATATCAACCTTCCCTGTTAAGATTGTGATAAGTTTGTCAGCTTTCATTTTAGAATATTTATTACATCTACCTATCAGGTGAGTTCATAGCCTCGCTTTTCAATCTTTTGAATGTTTTATAAACCCGCGAGGGGGATACATGCTTGTTACAAACTCTTTTACATACTCGTTTATCTTATAACAATATGATTACTTTTCAAAGGCTTAATGAATTCATAACCCCATATTTCAATCTTTTGAATACTTTATAAACTTGTGATACCTGATATAAACCATGAATGCAAGTGTTTTCTAAATGTATGCTATCCAGATATATTATTGCCTAAGTACCTTTCAGTGTCATTATTTCCATATCATGAATCATTAATTACTTGCATTGCGAGTGAACGCGAATATTTTGAATATATCTATTGGGGGTGACGGCTCCCGTTTGTATACCCATGCTTGGGGTAGCCAAACGCACTATATTTGTCCCAATAGGTAACCTTGGCAAGTTACCTTTTCCACGGGGACATCTGTCCCTAACCAATATCACTACGGTGATTTCCCTGTTAATGTATTGATGTCATGAGCTTAGATGCAATAAATAATGTTCCCCATAATAATTAAGTATTTCACTCTAATTATATTAACTATTACATTTCAAACCTATGAATTTCACTCAACCTTTGTGTTGACCCTTTTTATGCATGTTTATCTCAGGTAATTGAGCAACTTATAGCATGGAGTGGCATGGACATGAAGATGGCTAAAACTTGTTATCATTCACATTTTATGTTTCTAGATTTTGGGACCTGCCTTTGTAAAACTCTGATTTGAAATGAATGATAACATATCTTTTGAATAAACGTCTCTTTTGGGTCGTTTTCTATGATTATGATTGTTGTATCCATGAAGTAATACCCCAGATTAGCTTCCGCTGCTATATGTAAAAATGGGGGTGTTACACTTAACTATTTCCTTTCGACTTAAGGCATTCGCCACCACGTTCACCTTTCCCGGATGGTAACGTATCTCGCAATCGTAATCACTTAACAGTCCTAACCATTGACATTGTCTCATGTTCAGCTCTTTCTGATCAAGAATGTGTTGCAAACTCTTATGATAAGTGATCATCACGTACTTCGTATCGTACATGTAATGTCTCCAAATCTTGGGAGCCAACACTACAGCTCCAAGCTCTAAGTCATGACTGGTGTAGTTCTTCTTACGAACCTTGAATTGTCGAGAAGCGTAAGCTATAACCTTGTCCTTCTGCATTAACACCACACCTAAACCTTTATGTGATGCATCGCAATAGACTACGAAGTTCTCACTACCTTTGGGTAATGCTAAAGTTGGCGCACTACACAACTTCTACTTCAATAGCTGGAAAGCAGCTTCTTTCTTTTCATCCTAGTCAAACATTACGCTTTTCTGAGTCAACTTGGTCATAGGCTTAGCGACCTTTGCAAAACCTTTGATAAATCATTGGTAATAACCGGCAAGACCTAAGAATTGACGAATTTATGTAGGAGTCGTGGGCGGTGCCCAATCCTTGATCGACTTGATCCTAGCGGGGTCAACGTGAACGCCTTCTCTATCAATCACGTGACCGAGAAACTATACTTTTGGGAGCCAAAATTCATACTTTGAGAATTTAACGTACAATTCCTCCTTCTTAAGTAATTCCAGGATTAGTTTAAGGTGTTCCTCATGCTCCTTCTCATTCTTGGAGTAAATCAAGATGTCGTCTATGAATACTATCATAAACTTATCTTGATACGGCTTGCACATCCGATTCATCAGATCCATGAATACCGCCGGTGCGTTGGTTAGTCCAAAAGGCATAACTTGGAATTTGAAATGAGCATAGCGTGTTCTGAATGCCGTTTTATGAATGTGTTCCTCTTGAACTCTGAGTTAATGATAACCATATCTCTGGTAGATCTTAGAGTAGACACTGGATCTTTGTAGTTGGTCAAATAAGTCATCAATCCTTAGAAGTGGATATCGGTTCTTCATAGTTAGCTTGTTCAACTCATGATAGTCGATGCACATCCCGAAGGATCTATCCTTTTTTGACGAACAATACCGGAGCTCCCTAGGGTGAGGAACTTGGTCTTATAAATCCTTTTTCTGAGTCTTGATGCACGAGATGATATTTAATCTAGACGTACTTCTACTATCGTTTCTATTACCTCGAATCGCTAAGCTTCTCATCATAAAAAATGATGGCGTGGTACTTCATCAACCAATCCATACCGAGGATAATGTTAAAACTACCGAGTTCTACGGGCATTAAGTTAATGTTGAACAGATGGTTAAAAAAAATATAGGGTACAACCTCGAATTATAGAATTGGTTCCTATTATCTTCATGTCAGCTGGCTCTGTAGTGTACTTAGTGTCTAAGGTAGTTGGAACGATGTCACTTAGAAGGCTAAACTCAACGGATATGAGGCTTCTATCAGCTAGGTTCTATGTACTTGCAGTACTTATGTCCTTTACTTTAACTTCAAGTCTATTAGAAGTTTCGTCAGTACAAGAATCCCATAATCTTCATCATTCTAACTCACTAATAGATAATTCAATCGAAGAAAATCTCCTAGTTTCCTACCATGGATGGTTTCTAGGTTTAGGCCATATAACAAATCATCAATGTAATCGCACTGGTTAGGAATTGTTCTAGGGTGACTAGCGGTGTAACTCGATTTCGGCTGAAGGAGCGATGTAAGATAAGGTTGGCTCTACTTGCTAAGGTTGTGCAAAACTCTACTTAGTTACAGTGTTGGATGATACGGACACTTATGACAAGGAAAACGTAGGGATACGGACACAAGATATCGTTAGAAAATAACAGAAAAGTTATTTTGACAAGGTTTTAGGCTGACTTCTCGCAACATAGCATGGTCCTTCCTGAATTAGACGTATGTGATCAGGCTATGTATAATTTAGTGACTAACGATGAAATGCTCATTTCGTCAAACTAGTGTTATGTTTAAAAATTTTATATGGTATAAACGGTATGGTTGATATGGTAGCAACACACTTCGTAAAAATGAAAACAAGGTAGTTTATAGAACGACACAAGACATTTTGCAAGATAGCGGAAAATAGTTTATGAGGTGATAGCAAAATAGTTTACGAGAAAATCACATGACAGTTTATAATGTAACAGTAGGAGTTTATGATATGGTAACAAGTAGTTGACAAAATAGTTTATAAATGACGACGAAATAGTTTATAAAAGACAACGAAATAGCTAATAAGATGACAACAAAATGATTTTGTAAGATGACGTCAAAATAGTTTACGAGGTGGTAGCAAAATGATTTATAAGATGATAGCAAAATAGTTCACAAAACGTCAGCAGAGTATTTTATAAAATGATAGCAAAATAGTTTATAAAATGATAGTGAAATAGTTTGTAAGACGGTAACAATTTAAGGAGTGCAACTAACAGAATCATCATGACTCATAAGTTAATAGAGGATTTAAAGACATCCACATAATACAACAAAATTCATTAGTAAATTACTAGTGCAAATCTCTTAGGGAATACAGTTCAAGAAGGTTTAGAATTATGTCTCACTAGGCAAGGCATGAATAATTCCTCTATAAGCATCATCAATATCTTTCTGACGTCCGTAGAGTTCTCAGCGAGCTTTTAACGTCTAAATATGGTTTGCACAGTTTTACTTTGGAAAATCACTCTTGTAATGTCAGCTTGCCACACTCCATATATGCACCTCAGTCCTAATTTGCCATTGGGGGCCTCTAAGTCATATTCGAAATGGTTGTCCTACAAGTCCCAAATCATATACCAACTCTCTTGTGGTTGTTGCACTTCACCAGTTAGCATCACCTAGTGGTGGTGCAACTTACACTTGTTGCAAAAATTTAACTTTCAAACACATATCTATTCTTGATATTTGGTCTATGCATGAAATCCCTCATCGACCTTATCGTTTACTTTGTTTTTGGCATTCCCTTTCCACCCTTTAGCTCATAATATCGTACGGCCCTAATCCATCGAGTCGTGTGAGCCATGCGAATTTTGCCTCATAATAGCAATTCAGCTTCAATAGCATTAGCAATTTCATTGTGCCTACATCAAGCTCAACGTCCTCACGAAACTCATTCCTTGTCTCGTTGCGTCCGATATTTTCTTCAAAATCAACACACTGCAGCAAAGAAAATAAAATAAGTTGAATCTCAAAAGTCGTGCTTCCAAAAATGGAATGTTATGAGGTGACAAGTTAAAGTTGTGTTTGAATTAATTAGCATGTTTTTAGGCGATTGGTACGTGGTGACGTAGGAGTTTCAAAAGTACATGGCGGGTTCTCAATTTAGGTTCGATTAGTAAGAATACGTAGGGTCGGCAGACTGTAACAAGTTTGATGTTATTTAAAATAGTATTATGTAAACTCAAGAAAAAGTTTTAAAGACCATCGTCTTAGTTACGATGTCTTGGGAAATGTTTAGAGACCATTGTGTCACTCACAATGTCTTAGAAAATTTAGAGACCATTGTGTCACTCACAATGTCTTAGAAATGTTTAGAGACCATTGTTTAACCCTTAAAGGGTACATCCGGAGAATTATTTTTTTGAATAGAGTTGCACATGTCCTATATTTAAAGCCTAAGATAACTTTGGGCGCCAAGCTATGATAACTGATTACTGGAGCTAATAATGAAGATCCTATTATAGTTATACCATTGTTGAATACTAAGGGCCCATGGCAAGACCAAGAGATCATAAAGGTTTTTTTAGAAAGGCAACAATTTTATAACATAAAAAACAAAGATACAATACAAGGCATGCCTCATCAATTAAAGAAGCTAAATAAAAGAGGAGGGAGCCAAAAAACAAATAATACAAACTAAACTAAAACCTTCTCACTAAACAACATAAGAAGCACCGAAAATTATGTTACAGCCTTTTAATCACAAAAAGAGAAAAATACCCGCCTATAACGAGAGTGATCAAGGCCCACAAAGAGAATATATATTCTCCCATGAACCTAGACACCCAAAAGAACACTACCAGCCAAAGAGGGGTACAACTCAACATATAAAATATAGTTGTATACTTGAAATGCAACCACACAGGACGACCCAACTGTAGTCACAAATGCAGACATATTAGAACAAATAAAACTCAGAATACCATCGTAGACAGTACAGACAGAACAGAAGGACACTCTACCTAATCTTGAGCAAAATATGTCAAAAAAACACAGTGAATCTGTATATTTATAGGATCCTATAACCATTGTTGCCAATCTATCTCTTTAAATTTATTTGATCTTGATAATGAAGGTGTAGGAATAGACCAGCCTACAACCTCGATACTAGCACGAATAACTCAAACGTTGAAGACAACACACACACCAGCAGATTATGCACTCGATAGAAAAGTAAAGAACACGTGCACAAAAATAACCCTAACCGAATGATTTGATTAAAAGAATGAAGTACAAAACACCCCTCCCCCTCACTTCCTTTTATAGAGATGAGGGGGGAGAACAAACCCTAAGTCAGTCATGAGCTGGGCTTGAGACACAAGTTAACCCACGACCCTTTATTTTGACTAATAACAAGCTTAACACTTGACTACCCTAGACTTTTGCTAAATCAAAGACTAAACATAACAATTTCCACCTTAGGCTTTATATTAGCCTACACCAACATTCAGCAACTCCAAGCAATGTTGTAACTTGAGTCCAGGTACCACCTTCGTCAAGGCATCCGCAACATTGAGTTCAGTACCCACCTTTAGAACTTTAACCGTCTTTGCTTCCAAGACCTCTCTGATAAAGTGATAACACACATTGATGTGCTTAGTCCTTTCATGAAAAACATGATTCCACGATAAGTGAATCGCGCCCTGATTATCACAATTAATCAGGGCCACCACATGTTGTAGCATTGCCTTCCAGCTTACAACACATCCTTGTACTAAAAATGTGTAACCAGTTATATACCTACCTTTATCCGCATCCTTAGCGTAGTCTGAATCAACAAAACCTATTACGTCCATATGGTTGCCACGATTTGTCCCATATATCAAACCCATGTTTTCAATACACCGCAAATATTTCAAAATCTACTTCACTGCTTCCTAATGATTTTTACCCGGATTCGCCAAATATCGGCTAACTACACTTACTGCATATGCTATGTCTGGTCTCGTGCACACCATCAAGTACATTAAGCTCCTAACAGCATTTGCATACGGCACCTTACTCATTCTTTCAACATCACAATCCCTAACTGGGCAATCCTTTAATGACAGTTTAAAGTGCCCACCCAATGGCATCTGAACTAATTTTCCATTGTCTATTCTAAAATTATTCAAAATCTTAAATACGTACCCGAATTGTGACACCCTCAGAATCTTGCGACTCTGATCCTTAACGATCTCCATACCAAGAATCTTCTTTGCTTCCCCCAGCTCCTTCAGGTCAAACTCCTTTTTAAGCAAAGACTTGGTAGACCTAATCTCAGCCTTGCTCTTACAAGCAATCAACATATCGTCTACATAACAATAGATAGATATACTCACCTGGTGCATAACTCTTGTAATATACACAGTTGTCGTAACTGCTATCCTTAAACCCATTGCTCAGCATATACTCATCAAACTTCCTATACCATTGCCTAGGTGACTGCTTCAGACAATAAAGATATTTATTTAACAAACATACCTTGTTACCTTGTTCATATCCCGGTGGCTGCCTTATTTAGATCACTTCTTCAAGATTTCCATGTAAAAACATCGTCTTTACATCAAGCTGCTCTAGCTTATAATCTTTACACGCAGTCAATGCAAGTATAACCCGAATAGATGTGTGTCAGACTAATAGATAAAATACTTCATTGTAATTAATACCCGCCCTCTATGTGAATCTACGAGCCACCAACCTTGCCTTGTACCTAGGCTTTTGAACACCTTCAATCCCTTCCTATATCTTGAATAACCATTTGCAGCTCACCAGCTTTTGCCCAGCTGGATGATCTATTAACTCCTAGGTCTTGTTCTTCCTTAGAGAATCTATCTCTTCTTTCATGACAACTTTCCACTTAGAACTATCTTCATAAGCAACTGCCTCTTGGTATGTCAATGGTTCATGAGTATCTTCTTCCTCTACTGCAACAAACGTGTAAGCAGCCATATTACTCTTATCTCAAAACCTTAATGGTTTCGTTCTTGTCCTTGGCTCTCTATCCTGAGCCAACTGATAATCTATGAGATTCGGTGTCTGTTTAGTTTTTTATCCCTTACATCTTTATCATCGTCATCTTCCTGATCTGTTTGATCTTCCTCAAGCGTATGATTATTTAACCTCTGCAGTTCCACCTCAACTTGTAATTCCTCAATAGACTTATCAGTACCTGCACCAGAATCCTTCAACGTGTCTTTGTACATGACACTTTCATTGAAGACCACGTTCCTGCTGGTGACTATTTTAGGTGATTCATCATCAAGCCTATATAGTCTATACCCCTTGACACCCTCAGGATACCCCAAAAAAACTCATTTTATCTCTCTCGGCTTGAGCTTACCTTGTTTATCATGTGGATATGCGACACATTTGAAAATCCTCAACATTCCATAATCACTTGGATGTCCCGATCACATCTTCATAGGTTTTTTTCTGAATCACTGTCAATGGTGACCTATTGATAAGATATACGGCCGTACATGTCGCTTTTGCCCAGAAGGTCTTGGGCAATCTAGATTGAATTAATACACAGCGTACCTTATCCATTAGAATTATGTTCATACATTCTGCTACCCCATTCTGTTATGGCATCCCGAAAACTATCAAATGTCTAGCAATCCCACTCTCAATGCATAGTTGCTCAAACTCCCAGTTACAGAACTCGAGACCATTATCTATCCTCAACTTCTTTACCGTCCTCCCAGTCTGATTCTCTACTAACTGCTTCTACTCTTTGAACTTTCCAAATGCTTCGTGTTTGAACCTGAGGATATAAACCCATACCCTCCTGGAATAATCATCAATAATAGATAAGAAATACCTCTTACCTCCCAATGATTCCACTTGAGACGGACCTCATAAGTCTGAATGAACATAGTCTATCACTCCTTGAGTAGTGTGCCTTCCTACACCAAAATTGACTCGGTGTGACTTTCCTAGAACACAATTCTCATAACATCAGTCTTACCTAGACTTTTCTTACCAAACAACCCCTGCTTTTCCAGCACCTGTAGTCTTTCCTCGCTGATATGTCCTAATCTTTTGTGCCAAACCTGTGCAAGACTGTCTTTTTCTTTAACACTAGTATTAAGCTCACCTGCTATTGCATGGCAATCCAAATAGTATACGCAATTATCCCTTCGTAATCTTGATAAAACAACCTTGAAACCATTAATCACCTTGACTTTGCCCAACTACAATTTAATGGCAAATCCCTCTTTTTCAAGAGTTCCCAACGATATCAAGTTTCTTTTCAATTTAGGAATATACCTGACATTATGTAACACAAAACTTGAACCATCTCTCAGTTGTATCCTCTCCTTGCCAATACCTCTGATCTTACACTCCCGGTTGTCACCCAACTGTACATAGCCCCCATCGCATTCTAGAAAATCAAAACGTATATCTAACCTGGGTATCATTTGGTATGAACATCCTGAATCTATGATCCTATCTAGCAGAGCTATACGCTCATCACCATCATCACCTCAAAATTGTCATAAGTCGAACCACTAGAGCTTGGTTGCTCATCTTTCTTGACTTAACCTGTTGACTTCTTGCGATTATTCTTCGGACAATTTCTCTTCAAGTGATCGTCAAATTAGAAAATATAGCACTTGAGTCTTCCACCTCGAGACTTCGATCTTGACTTTCCCCTTGACTGATGTGAATCCTTACGATCAGTTCTTCCCCTCACATATAACCCTTCACCATCATCCCCTTTCGCCTTAGACATTTCTTTGATTTCCTTTGAATTTAGTGTGGCCAACACGTCCTCCAAAGTCAATGCATCCCGTCCATAGAGCAAGGTATCCACAAAGTGTTCGTGTGATGCTGGTAAATAAGTGAGTAATAATAAAGCAAGATCTTCATCCTCGAATTTTACCTCAATATTTACTAAATTAAGAACTATTTTGTAGAACTCATCTATATGCTCAGAAATCTTTCGTCTAGCCGGCATGTAGAATGTATACAACTTCTTCTTCAGGTACAACTTGTTGGCCAATGACTTTCTCATATACAAAGTCTCGATCTTCGTCTAAACCCTCGCTACAGTAGTCTCCCCGGTAACCTGTCTCAGAACCTTGTTACCTAAACACAAAATCATGGCACTATGAGCTTTCTTATTTAACTCAGCTTTCGTTTGAGCTTCCATATTCGTGGGTAAAACCTCCAGAGCTGCTTCACATCCATGTTGGATTAATAAAGCACACATCTTGATCCCTTATAACCCGAAATCACCAGTTCCATCAAATTTTTCGATGTCAAACTTAGCTCCCGTCATTCTTTTATCCCTTTGTTGATCGAGTAAACCTTATGATATACCCTCATAAAAATCGACAACCCTAACAAAGTACCTTGTGCAATAACCTTTTAAATTATATAATGATTTATTGAATAAAAATAATCTACTAACCTTAATATTAAAATTCAATTAATATTATATAATATATCTTCCCACCAAAAGATAATATAATTATCTAAACCATTGGAAAGTAAATAGGTGTTCTTTCTTCTTCCTCTATTACTTGGACGATAGAGAGAAAAAAAATAAACCCGAACTGCAGATCTTCAATAAACCGAAAGCCGACACCCTCAAACTTTCTTAACCTATGGTGATAACCTGACCACTCAAAAATTCAAGAACCTTTGAAGTATTCTCTGTCACAAAACCTGGACTCGAAAATGATCTTTAAAGTACCCTTAACTGTCAAACCTGCTGCATCATCTCGTTGTCGTTGAACCTGGTAGCCCAAGCAGAAAACAACCTTTCTGATCCTTCCAGAAACCGATGACGATCAACACAGACCTTCAACAACTTCGAACCTAGTATCAAAAAACATTCGAACCAAGGCTCTTGATACCACTTGTAGGAATAGACTAGCCTACAACCTTGATACTAGCACGGATAATTCGAACGTTGAAGACAACACACACACCAGCAGATTATGTACTCGACAGAAAAGTAAAGAACACATGCACAAGAATAACCCTAACCGAATAATTAGATTGAAAGAATGAAGTACAAAACACCCCCCCTTACCTCCTTTTATAGAGATGAGGGGGGAGAACAAACCCTAAGTCGGTCATGGGCTGGGCTTGGGACACAAGTTAACCCACGACCCTTTATTTTGACTAATAACAAACTTAACACTTGACTACCCTGTACATTTGCTAAAATAAAGACTAAACATAACAAAAGGTATTACTTATATAACTTATTTTCCTATAAATCTAATTTTGATCTTTATACATCATGTTATTACACTTATAAATATTCATAGGAAACAAATGTTAGGATGTGTTTTGGTTATTACTCATTATGAAATTTATAATTTTGGGTTAAGATGGATTTATATATCCTTTTGTCATAAAGCATGTTGCATTTGATTTAGGTAATGTGGGAGATAGCAGTGTTGAAAATAGGATGTGAAGGTGAATCTATAGATTGCACAAAGTAATTATTGCATGACAGGAAAAACTTAGTTAGCCTACTCTTGTGGTCACAGCTTGGCTAATGACTTTTTATAAAATGGTTGACCTTTCTAACTTGAGGTTTTTCATTTATGAATCATACTCTTTTAACTTGAAATGATGCTTTCAATGATTAGCAAAATGGTTAGGCATTAGAAGTTTTAAATTAGGGTTTAGATGATGTAGGTTGGTGTAAATAGGGTTGTCAAACATGGGCCATATTATGCAAATTATGGTTATGTGTAAGTTAGTTACGATTTTTGAGCTTATGTTGGTGGTGCAAACCATATTGCTTTTGCTCATCCTAATAAACATTGTATTAGCACACGTGGTGATGACAATACAATTTTTTGGGTCACTCATATAACTGCTCTTAACTTTTTCATATAGGCATGAGATGTTGTAGCTATGCATATGGAGTACCCGCTTAAGGGTCATGAAGCTCCTGTATATTATGCATGTCCTCACTATAAGAGCATAAGGTACAGTCTAGTTGTTAGCCTCAAAATATTAAGTCAAACAAGAAAGCTCGGCTACTAATCATGGAAGCTCGGTCTTTACTTAATTATATGTTGTAATAGGCAAGAAAGGGTAAATAAGCTCGTTTATGTAAGCTAATTGGTCGCGTGTTATGGGCTAAAGCCCAAGTAATCCTGAGCCTGACCCATATTACTATCCTAGGTATCCAAGTATTTGCTAGGTATTATAAATACCCCTTTTCCATAATGGAGAATGGTTGGTTTTCATTTTGGTTGTAAACATTACACTTTGATAATCCACCATCTCATTTTCTCTCTCTAGTTTCTCTCTTTACTCTTCTTCCTTTTCTCTTATCTATTTTCTTTGATTCTTACCATGGTGAAGTGAAGTGATATCTTGGTTCTCAACATGTGGTATCACTCACCCCAGGTGGGTTTAGTGTTTTTGTTGTGGTAACTTATTAAGAGCTTAAGTGGTTACGGCTTATTTGAGATATTATACTATTCAACATATTCTTTTGTTTTCTTTTCATTTACATTATATTAGTCTTTGTACACAAAACAAAACGTGATCACTATTATTATTTTAGTAATTAAGGGCCACAAGAAAACAATAAACCAATAAGGGTGCGTTTTAGTTTGTCAAGAAAGCAAGTTTACTGTGTTTGTTTTTCTTTCTTTTATAAGTTTTTTTTGCTTATTTGATAAAGAAGTTCATATCATTCTCTTATAAAAACATCAACTAGCTGTAGTTAACAACTATTCGTGGCCTCTACATTCTTAATATAGGGTATTCAAGCTTATTTTTCTAGCGTATTAGTCACATCATATTTACTAGTTTTAAGGTTTTACTTATGTTCAAAACAAAAAGCTATAAGCTTTCCTTCCAAAACCGATCATAGCTTCAAAGTTTTACATTTTTTTGGCTTATTCTTGTGGCTAGGTAGCTTATTCGGTTTGGTTTTACTTATTCGATTGTTCCATAGCTTATTTTTAAGTTTTTGGTATACTTAATAGAGGTTTGGTGTTGCAAGTACCTTGTTTTGTTTGTTAGTCGAAATTTTAGCAAGAAAAAAAACATAGTACAAGTAGTGGTTTGGCTGTGGTCCTCACGTTAATAGTGATTCTGCATAGTGGTTTGCTTAAACCTCTACATAATGGTTTACTTAAACCTCTGCATAGTGGTTTGCTTAAACCTCTACATAGCAGTTTGATACAGGTGGTAGCGGTTTATTCTTTTTCATGGTTTATCTAAATGAAACTCTGCCCATTTGACAAGTCAACATCGAATTGCTTAATCTTCAGTCAACAGTGGTATACCATTCTCACAGCGGTTTGTCCAATTTATTGGCAGCGGTTTGCTCAAACTTAGTGACAGTGGTTTGTCAAAATTGGCAGTGGTTTGCTCAAACTTAGTGATAGCGGTTTGTCAAAATTTGTAGTGGTTTGCTCAAACTTAGTGACAGCGGTTTGTCAAAATTGGCAGTGGTTTGCTTAAACTTAGTGACAACGGTTTGTCAAAATTGGCAGCGGTTTGCTAAAATTTCTTGCCAGTGGTTTGCTAAATCTTGTTGATCCTAATAGAATAGATCTTTCTTAGCTTGTATAAGGCTAACTTGTATTGAATAAATTCAAAACAACTATGATAGAAAATTTGATTATTAATATCAAAGACTATGCAGAATCTAGTAAATGATACCAAGAAGAATTTCAATGAAACAGTAATGAATAAGATCAATAACAAACAATTTACCAAACTTTTAGCCTCAATATAATACGAACACTCTTAATAGTGTTAGTGTTTACAAAATCTTGAAGCTATGACAAATCTATGAATGACTCGATTTGATACTTTGATATTGATACTTAGAATTGTATACCCTAGGACCTCCTTTTATACACCAAGGAGTCCTAATGGGATTACAATATTTTCCTAAGTTATCATGATCTTCTAAACAAATAACTTATACGTATCTTTTACAAAAATATCTCATACATATCTCATAAGCAATCTTTATCTTTTCTCTGAGCAGTCTTTATCCTTTTAACAGTTGTAATCCTTTAGCAGTTGTAACTTTTATACCAGCAGCATTAACTTTCAACACCAATGATAGTAACTTTTGTACCAGCAGCACTAACTTAACAAACAACATTAACTACTTAGAAAGTTTTATTCAAGCTTCATCAGCAGTACTAAGTTACACTAGGAGTACTAACTTTACTCTAGCAGTACTAACATTACTAGCAGTAGTAACTAGCAGCAGTAATATACACTAGCAGTAGTAACTTACATTACAAACTCTTTATACGAGGCATAGGCTAAGAATAACATGATTGCTTCAATTCTGGCAACAGGAGCAAAAACCTCATCATAATCTATTCCTTCCTCTTGTGTGTGACCCTGATCAACCAATCTATCCTTGTTCCTGATCATAATACCTCTTTCATCTTTCTTGTTCCTGTACACCTATTTTGTATGAATGGCCCTTTTGCCATGTGGTAAATCTACCAAGGTCCAAACCTGTTGTAACTTGAACTGTAGAAGCTCTTCTTGCATAGCCTCTATCCAGCTTGGATCTTTTAATTCTTGGATTACTTTCTTGGGCTCTGCTTGTGATAAAAAACATGCAAACAGACAATTCTAAAAGTCTTTATGGTTAGTCCTCTTCTGCACTGAACTAAACATAACATGTTCAGTCACACTCTTTGTCATCCTTCTAGTTTGAGGTACTGAATGTATATCTCTAATGATTTTTTCAACTGGATGATCCTTGTGAATTCTAGTAGTTGGAATAGAACTAACAGGGATATGTGTATCCAAATTAGTCATGTCAGCCTCTGCACCATCATCTTCAGCATCACTAAATCTGCCAATTTTTTCCAAATTAGGTATATTTAGATCATCAGCACATCTATAGACTATATTCTCATCAACAACATTATCCTCTATGCTAGCAGCATTAACAGTTAGACTAATAGTATTAATAGTGTTAGTGCTGTTAACACTTACATCCTTCTCTTGATCAACTCTTTCACCCTCTTCACTTGGGTTACCACCTTCTTTCCCTAGATCTTCAGCATCCTTATTTTCCTCCTCCCCTGATGGTGTGAATCCATCATTAAGAGAATCCTTTGGACTAGAAGAGAATGGTGGAACTTGAGTCCATAATGGTAGCAGTATGTAATCTTTGCCAGGTACTGTCTCCACTCTAGCTTTACTTGCATTGTCACATGCTTTTGTACCTGCACTACCATTAGATTGATTCCCTGCAACAACTAGCTTATAGTTTATATATTTTGTTAGTGCATCTATATCAAAAAGCCAATTAGGTCTACTTACTGAAATATTAGGTGTATTATCACTAAATTGAAAATGCAGGTTCTCTTCCACTATCCTAGTTCTAATGTTGAATACTCTGAATGCTTTGCTATTGGTAGAGTATCCTACAAAGAATCCTTCATCAGCCTTTCCATCAAATTTACCTAGGTGATCTATGGTATTAAGGATTGTAACAGGACACCCAAATGGTCTCATGAAGCTTAAAGCATGTTTTCTACCTAGAAAAAGTTCATAAGAGGTCTTGTTATGAGGCTTGATAACTAACACCCTATTTTGGACATAACAAGCAGTATTAACTGTTTCAGCCCAGAAAGTTATTGGCAATTTTGAATCAGCTAGCATAGTCCTAGCAGCCTCTATTAGTGTCCTATTTTTCCTTTCTGCTACTCCATTTTGTTGTGGAGTCCTAGCAACACTAAATTCTCTCTTAATACCCTTCATTTCACAGAACTGATTCATGACCCTATTCTTGAATTCAGTCCTATTATCACATAAAATCACTTTCACCCTAAGGTCTATTAGATTTTCTATGCCTGTTATAAATGTTTTAAGGATTTCACTAGTTTCATCCTTAGTAGCTAAAAAGAAAACCTAACTAAACCTACTAAAATCATTTATGACAACTAGGCAGTACATCTTCTTCATTAAACTCTTTACAAATGTTAGGCCAAACAAATCCATGTGCAACATTTGTAATGGTTGGATGATTGAATTGACTGTTTTGGTCTTACAAGAAGCTCTGTGTTGCTTTCCCTTCTGACAAGCAATACAGGTTTGATTAATTTCAAAAAGTTTTGAAAGTAAACCTCTTACAAGGTTTCCCCTTACCGGTTTATTCATTGTTTTGAAATTTACATGTCTAAGCCTCCTATGCCAAAGATTAGATTCATCTGATGTGGCTTTTGAAAAGAGACAAGTGAGACCTCCTTGAGGAACAACATTCTTTAAATCAACACTATACATGTTATCCTTTCTAGGAACTTTAAGCAAAACATGACTTTCATCAGTTAACTTAAAGTCTGGAGACAGAACAACACATTCAGTATCAGTAAAAACAACACTATTCTTCTTGTCACACATTTATGAGACACTAAAGAGGTTAAACTTTAGTTCCTTTATAATATACACATCTTCAAAATCTAATTTACCAGTTTTTATTTTACCTTTCCTAGTAATTTTCCCTCCTTTGGAATTACCTCCAAAGGCAACAAATCCTCTATCAATTTCTTCATAATCTGTAAGATAAGATCTGTTTCCTGTCATGTGCCTAGAGCATCCACTGTCAATCACTCCTTTATCCTTCAAATCTTGCTGTGGATTGCCCTGCACATAATGGTAGGAAAGTTAGTTTCTTTTGGGGACCCAAGCCATTACTGACTTGGATCTGCCTTGTGCATCAATATAGTCAAATCTTTTAAAGGACATTAATGCACCATTTTTTTTGGAGACATGGTCTAAAACTTTGTGCTTTGATATCCAAACCTAACATGCTGAGGCCTTAACATCATTTCCATTGTTTCCTTTAACAGGACTAAGAACTGCTTTTAGCCTAGCAGTATTAACCTTTTTAGTGAAATTACTGTTATTAGCTGCCGTTATTTTGTTAAAAGGCCTTCTAGCAGATGAATATGCATTATTAATAACATTTTTTATGGGTCTTGCATTATTCATTGCTGTTCTTGGTTGAACAATATTAACTGGTCTAGCAGTATTAAGTGAAATTGGGCCAGACCTAGTTAAGACTGTTCTTGGAACCATGTTCCTTTTTGGACTGGGGTGACTTAATTTAGAGAAATTCTGTTTGTTCACCCTTTGAACATTGGTCCAAACTGGTTTTGCAAATCTTCCATTTTTATACCCGTTATTGCAATCATTCTTCAAATGATCAAAACTACCACACACATGACAAGCTTTGTTGAATATCTCAAAATCACTCCCTAATTTTTGAGACATCTATTGGTTCCAGTTTCTCTTGTTTCCCCTAGGACTTCTAGATGGACTGAAAGATTGACTGTCTATGGCTTGCCTAATTTGCTCAACAAGTTATCAATTCTAGGTTTAACAAACTTAATTTTAGTAAAATTAGGCTTAACTGTTTGAAACTTAGGCTCATCTTGTTCCTTAATTTCAGACACCCAATTCTCAATAATTGGGGATCCATTTTCTTTCCTAACATTTGTAGGTTCATTAGTCTCAACAGTAGGCTTTTCAACTACAAATTCACTAACATACTCATTCACATCAACAAAATCATCTAGACTAGGATAAACTAAATCAGGTTTTGGTGGCATAAAATTCCTAGTATAGGGAGGTGGGACAGTATTATATCCTAATCCTGTTTTACACTTATCCATTATATGACTGTCTAGAAGTTTACTTAGGCTTTTTGATGAATTTTCAAATTTTTATACTGTAAGTTAAACCTCATCTTTTTCTTTTTTAGTCAACTCTAACTTCCTTTTAAGCTCTGTAATATCTAAATCTCTTAGATTTCACGTTTTAAGAGTTTTATATCTTCCTCATACACAAACTCATTTTTCTTAAAGACTAACAGTCTAGCTTCTACAGATTCTAAACTAGTTTTATAAGAGACATCACTTATCTTAGCTGTTCCTAAGTCTTTAACTAATTGTTCATTTTGTTCTTTTAGACCTTTTACACATTCTAAATAAGATGAACAACAATTTGAGTCATTAGATACCTTAGAGTTTATAGAAGAACTTGAACTTGTTGAAGAATAAGCCATGAGATAAAAATTGGTTGGACCTTCTTTTGCTTGGTCACTCTAATAATAGCCAAAGCCATCACACTGAGACACTAAGGTATTTAAAGTAGTTTCCTCAACTAGAACAGTCCTTCTGGTAGGCTCCCTGTTCCTGCTGTCTTGATTCTTGGGTGCCCTACACTCCCTTGCAAAGTGTCCTCTCTTGTGGTAGTTGAAACACTCCACCTTGGACTTGTCAAACCCAATTCTTTCTTTGTTGGCCATGTCTAGCTTCCTTCCAGTATTCTTTAGGAATCTTCTTGCCCTCATAGTCAACATAGCAATGTTCCACCTCAAGTCCATCTCTCTAGTTCAACAGGAAGGGCTATAGTTGTAGATCTTTATTAAACAGAGCTTATATAAGAATACTTGGTTGGCTAGCAAGGAAGGAATAAATCACATCATCACTCAAATCTCAAAAAATAATTTCACAATATGTTGAGCCCATCACCAGCACCCATGAGTTGCTAGCTATTAACATCCTGAGTAGTAAACTTCTACTAGTTGCATTGTTAGAGTGCCTAGAGGACAGAAAAGGCTAACCTTGTGTAATATGTGGTTGAGCTAGATGTCCCCTTGACATCTGATTCATAAGCCTTCAGGTTGTTAAAGAGATCATCCAAATTCAATGTTTCAATCTCTGGTTTGTTCCTTCACATAATAGTATGCATAGTCCATTCTTGTAACAAACTTCTCAAGAACTTCTTATTGATGTCTTCTTGAGGGATAACTTCACCATGCATCTCCAGTTGACTAATTAACTTTTAAAGTCTTTCATAGGTTTGCTCAATCACTTTTGTGTTGGATGAGTAAAATTTTCATATGCTTTGCTTCTGAAGATTTTTCCAAGTATATCATTGTAGCAGTATTACCTTTAATTTGTTCTCCAATAGCCTGCATCAGTGTCTTAGCACCTGAAGGGTTTAAACTTTAATTGATGCTCATTAGGTAAGGACATCAACAAAGTGCTTCTTGCCTTCAACTCTGCCCTTCTTTTTGCCTTCTCTTCAACACTTGTAGGAGGGATAATAATCTCCTTACCATCAACAGTTTTTGTTACTATGGGTGCATTACCATTTTTTACGATCTCCTATAGAGTGTAATCAATGCACTGTAGGTACTGCTCCATCCTCATCTTCTAGAGATCATACTCACCAGGTTGGAGTATGGGTAGTTTGATGGTTTGAGTAGATTGAGAATCTATTGCTTCTTGAAAAAGTAGATCTTATGTGTAGTAAAGGTTCTTCTTATTCAAAGCTTCTCACAATCTTTGATACCACTTGTTGATCCCAATAGAATAGATCTGGCTTAGCTTGTATGAGGCTAAGTTGTATTGAATAAATCCAAAACAACTATGATAGAAACTTTGATTGTGAATATCAAAGACTGTGCGGAATCTAGTCAATGATACTAAAAAGAATTTCAATGAAACAGTGATGAATAAGATCAATAACAAATAGTTTACCAAACTTTCAGCCTCAATATAATACGAACACTCTTAATAGTGTTAGGGTTTACAAAACCTTGAAGCTAATCGACTTAGGTTAGACTATGATGATAGATGTATCTAACCTAATACCCTAGGACCTCCTTTTATACACCAAGGAGTCCTACTGGATTACAATATTTTCCTAAGTTATCATGATCTTCTAAAAAAATAACTTATACGTATCTTTTACAAAAATATCTCATACATATCACACAAGCAATCTTTATCTTTTCTCTTAGCAGTCTTTATCCTTTCAGCAGTTGTAATCTTTCAGCAGTTGTAACTTTTATACCAGCAGCATTAACTTTCAACACCAACTATAGTAACTTTTGTACCAGCAGCACTAACTGTGTACAAACAACATTAACTACTTAGAAAGTTTTCTTCAATCTTCATCAGCAGTACTAAGTTAGACTAGCAGTACTAACTTTACTCTAGCAGTACTAACTACTTAGCATATTTTTCATTAAGATTACTAACAACACTAATTTATGCTTAGTAGCAGTAACTAATACCTTAATAGCAGTAACTTCAAGAAGGCTTTTAATCCCAACAATTGTGTTCCTAACGTGAGTGATTTGAAAATAATATTGGGGTTTTGGTTCGAAATCAATTTTTCGACAAACTCACTAGTGTATGTAAATCCTATGTCTAAGGGAAGCATATTATTAGTTATACATTATATCCTAGTAGTCCTAATTGTACAAACTTGAAAGAAAAATAGAAAATCCTCAATTTCAATTTTTGTGTTCATCATGAATCCTAGACTTAAATTTAATGAAAATAGATGAAATGACTTACAATTGATGATCTTTATGATGTTAGGAATGATTATTAGTGTTGATTTGATCTTCAATTAGTGTTTAGGTGGTTGATTTTAAGTTTTGGTGGTTTTTGGGTCGTGTTCGTCGCACCAGCAGGGAAAGGATATGTTTGGTTTTGTGTTTTGAAATTTTTTGATTAGGTGTAAATATTAGACGTCTACTGGTGGCGGTCCCATATCGATCAGGGGGTCGCCTGAGATATGAGGGCCACCCGTATTATAGATTTTTGGACTTTAAAATTTTGACACGAATTTACTAGCAAGGGTGACTAATTAATTGGCATTTCATGAATTAAAAATATTTAACAAGCTTCGGATGAAGTTGTTAAATTGTCACGACGCGGAATGGAACGCAGACTAGAATCGAGACAGAAGAAAAGAGAGTCGATTTATGGAATGTGTTCCATCATTCCTAAACCAAGACGTAGATAGTTGAACAATTCACGTTTCAGAAGTTTAGTAAGAATGTCGGCGATATTGTCGACGGATGACACTTTTTCGATAGAGATATGTCCTTCCTGGACATTATCACGAAGAAAGTGGTGACGTATTTCGATGTGTTTGGTATGGGAGTATTGCACCGGGTTTTTGCTAAGGTCAATCGCGCCTTTATTGTCGCACATGATCGGGACGTTGTCGAGTCTAACGTAGTAGTCGATAAGAGCTTGTTTCATCCATAGTGCTTGTTCACATGCCTTTTCGGCGCTTACGTATTCGGCTTCGGTAGTGGATATAGCAAGAGGGGTTTGTTTCTTCAAGAACCAAGATGTCAAACAACATCCCATGAACGTACAAATACCGCTAGTGCTCTTTCGGTCCACATAATCTCCCGCATGATCAAAGTCGGCATATACTACTATTTCTATGTCGGTCCCCTTTGGATACCATAATCCTAAGTTCATAGTGCCTTTAATGTATCGGAAGATACGCTTTACCGCTTCAAGATGAGAGGTTTTCGGAGCCTCTTAGAAGCGGGCACAAAGGCAGACACTAAACATGATATCGGGCCTACTTGCTATTAGGTATAACAAACTACCTATCATGCCTTGATACTTGGTACTATCTACCGACTCACACTCTTTGTCTTTTGTGAGTTTAGTATCGGAGGACATGAGGGTTTTCATTAGTTTAGAATCTTCTAAGCTAAATTTCTTAAGCATTTATTTAATATATTTAGATTGATTAAAGAAAATACCATCACCCATTTGTTTTATCTGTAATCCAAGGAAGAAGTTGAGTTCACCCATCATGCTCATCTCGAACTCGTCATGCATGATTTTGGGAAATTCATCACACATGTCTTGACAAGTCGAGCCGAATATAATGTGGTCGACATATATTTGAACGATGATGAGGTTTGAACTTTTCTTCTTGGTAAAAAGTGTGTTATCTACCATTCCCATTTTGTATTCATGATTAATAAGAAAAGCTTTTAATCTATCATACCAAGCTTTGGGTGCTTGTTTAAGACTGTATAAAGCTTTCTTAAGTTTATAAACATGATTCGGTTTTTCAAAGTCAATGAATCCTGGAAGTTGTGCCACATATACCTCCTCATTGGTAAAACCGTTCAGGAATGCACTTTTTGCATCCATTTGGAATAGTTTAAAATCTAAAGCACAAGCATAAGCTAATAGTATTCTAATAGACTCAATTCTAGCAACTGGGGCATAAGTTTCATCATAATCAATGCCCTCTTGTTGATTATAGCCTTGAGCAACTAACCTAGCCTTATTTCGAGAAACAATACTGTTCTTATTTAACTTATTTATAAACACCCACTTAGTTCCTATGCCACAACTTGGAGTTTTCATCAATCGTTGTAAGATACATTTTGTCATTTAGCTTATTTCTTAATTTCATCACATATAAGCCTTTCTTCCTAATACCTCTACCTGTAACCTTAGCATCCTTAGTGATTTCACTATCATGTTCAGAGAAAGTTATTATACACTTATTATCACATATTTATCCTATACTTAGCAAGTTAAATCTTAAGTTATCTACATGTTCGACATCATCTATTTTGAGAGAGTCATTCAAAATCGTACCTTTGCCAATGATGTTACCGCGAAGATTGCTATAAAAAATAACATTACCTGTATTGTATGCCTTGTAGCTTGAGAAGAGCTTTCGGTTAACCGTCATGTGTTTAGAGCATCCGTTATCTTTATTCCATTCATCGGGTTCCAAGTCGACCCCAAGGAATATCTATTTATTTAGGAAAATAACTCAAACATTTCATCCCCAATATCTCATGGGTCCAAAGTTGTTAGTGCTAAACATCCCTTGCATTTGATGTAATTGGTTGGGATGTGGAAATGGAAGACACATTTCCCATGGCATGTAACTTTGATGTTGGAAATTATTCCAAGTTACGGGAAAGCCGTGAGGTTAGTTTTGTCGACCAACGTTCCTTCTTGGTTGCGGTGTTTTAGGATGACGATAATTGTTATTGACTCTTCTAGGTGGTGGAGTTTTTGATCTAAAGTTTGGTTTTGAAAATCCAACTCCAGGTTTTAACGATGGCTTATAAAATTGTTTAACTTCATTATCATTAGCAATGGGAACTTTGACGTTGTTTACTATTATGTGTTTTGGTCTAGGACCCAAAATGGATTTTTGAAAAGAAAATGATTTTTCAGAAACTGATGAACAAAACGGCAGTCCATAATTACTTTGGTGGCTGTCTGGTCTTTAAGGGGGGCGCCCATGGTATTTGGGGGACAGCCACCAGAGGATGTTTCATTTTGTGATTTCATAAATTTTATTTCCTTAGTTCCACTGGATGATGCTTCAAATGAATTAAACCCTAAACCCAATTTTTCTCTGAAGGGTTTTTTATTACTTAACATTTCATTTAGACAATGTGTACTCTTTTCAAATTTAGTTAATCTAATGGCTTTTAATCTTTTGTTTTTAGTGATTATCTTTAAACTCATTTTGCACAGTTTATCATAGTTATTATCTAAAACTAATCATCTATTGGTGGGTTTTCATCACTAAAGTAAGTGGATTTGGAACATACCTCATTTGATGCTTGAGCTACGAGACACGTCTCGTCTTTGACATTCTCATCATCTTCTTTACCACTATCACTCCAAGATCCTCCGACGAACGCTCTTTGGTTTTGGTCTTTTGATGGTTTTGGACATTCTCCAATAAGATGATTTGGATCGCTGCATCTAAAACATTTTCTATCACCTTTACCGTTCTTGTCATCTCAGCTTCTTTGGAATGTCTTTTTGTCGTTTTGAGGCTGTCTCACGAATCTACCTCTTCTCTTAAAGAACTTCTTGAAATCTCTAACCGCCATGGCGTATTCTTCATCTTCACTTCCGAACGTCAAACACTCCTCATCACTAGATTCTTTCTTAGCCTTTAAAGCAAGAGATTTTCTTTCTCCCTTAGCTTTGACTATTTCAGAATCTTTCTTGATGAACATCTCGTGAACTTTGAGATTCCCGATGAGTTCATCAAGTGACAGTGATGTTAAGTCTTTCGACTCTTCAATCGCTGTGACCTTTGCTCTCCATTTAGGATGTAGAGACTTAAGAAACTTCCAAACATAATTCTTGCTAGAATAACCTTCATCAAGAGCTTTTAGACTGGTAATGATAGTATTAAATCTAGCAAAAGCACTATCTATAGATTCGTCTTCAGAAATGACGAATTGTTCATATTGTTGTACCAAAAGGTCGATTTTGTTATCTTTGACTTGGTTATTACCTTGATGGGTGATTAACAAAGTTTTCCAGATTTCTTTTGTCGTATTACACATGAAAAATTTTCATATTCTTTTCTTGGAAAAGCATTGTAAATAAACATTTTAGCTTTGTTATTTTTTGCAAGCTTCTTTTTAAGATCATCACTTTGTTTTTCAAAAGGAATAACCTCATCTAATTTGGTTTTCGGATTTCGTTGAATATGTTGAAAATCACCGTTAGTAATAACATGCCAAAGATCAAGATCTTTTAATTTAACATATATCTTGAATCAATTTTTTCAATAATTAAAACTATCACTTTCAAAAAGTGGTGGTCTTTGCATGGATTGCCCTTCTATATATTTGTCGGAATCTATAGATCGATCCAAGCTTTAAAATATAGTATATTTTAAAAATCTCTAGTGACCTCGGCTCTGATACCAATTGTGGAAACTAGAAGGGGGGTTGAATAGTTTACCGGTTCGTTTTACATTTTAAAAGTTTGCTTTCAAAATACTTAGATTCGAGTTGTATGTTTAACCAATCAACAATATGAATGAACAATGCAAATATCTAAACTAATAATAAATAACAATGACAAAAATATAAAGAGATAAAGAAAGGAACAATCAAACCAAGACGTCAAGATTTATAGTGGTTCGGCTATGAAGCTCCTCTTCGCCCTACTCCACTCCCCGAGTATCCTACTCGAGATTTCATTATGTCAACAAGCTCCATTTAGGTGGAGAAAACCGTTTACACGTCGCTTATATTATTTTCTGACACTAAGCTAAATGTCGAGTCATAATCTTAGCTAGAACCAATCTACCACTTCACAAGCACTACACAATCACAAGATCTACACTATCGGATTAACACACAATCCGAATAACACAATTACACAAGATAATTACAATAGAGATTTGATACTTAGAAGAAAATAGGAGAGTTCACTAAATAGCTAATCGTTTCTTGGCGAATACGAATGTTCTTCTCTTGCACTTGATAGAAAGGAGGGGAGAGATGAGAAGAAGAGATTGGGTCACTTGAAACAAGATCAAACAATATTAGTGATCAAGAGATTTAGTGAGAGAAAAAAGTTTTTTAAAGAGAGAAAGAAGACTGGAAAAATTAGGCGTGTTTTTCTGCCAGAAATAGTGCAGTATTTATAGATAGGATTTCCAACGGCTAGCTGGCGGCAGTCTAGGCAGTCCTAGATATATCTGGGGGCCGCCAGACCTATAAGGGGGCCACCACTAGACTACGCTCCTGTTTTTTTGTGGGGAAGGTTGTATCTGGTAGAAGCTTCCATTTTAGGGGGAAAACCAGATTCAAATTTTATTATTTAAATAAAACATTTTCTTTTATTAAGAGGTATTTTTGTATATTTATTTTGTAGAAATACTTTTGTGAAAATGTAATGGTTAAGAAAGAAATATTTTCTTGATTACTAATCATGCTTAATGATTTGTTTGTACATACCTTAAGTGATCACTAATCTTAGAAATGGAATTTTACGATTAATAATTTGTAAACGTTTATTTTTATCGCAAACATTTTTATATTTTGTTATTATCAAAACGTTAAGAGGTCGAAAAACATTTTTGTATTTTGTTATTATCCAAGAAATAACTAATAGGATTTGCGTGAGGAAAATTTTTCAAGAAACGAAGAAAAAAATTGTTTACAGACACTAGAGATGGTGTCAGGATTTTTCCTGACGGCGACGCCAGCCCAGCTACAGTAAACTTCGTATTTTTTTATTTTTTGAAAATTAATTTTGTATAATTTTCAGAATTTTTGATTTTCCTAAAACTTGCAGAAACCATGATCACATTAAAACATTCATCCTATCTTTACCGCTTTCATAGAGTCTAAACCCTAAATCATTAAGTTGTATATTATCATTCCGCCAAATTTTACGCTAGGTATAGTTGTTTCTTGTCTTTGATTTGCAGGTCATATTTGATAAGGAGAAGCCCGGAAGTTCTTTGGATTTTGGCATGGATGATTCTTGGATGACGATTTAGCCAGCTTATCACTTGTTTCTTCTCCACTATTGAGCAAAACCAAGGGAGTACTAGTTTCTTTTCCCTTTATTCGTTTTACAGGTACTTTTAAGAACATTTGAGACAATGTTCAAAATAAGTGTAGGGGGAATAAAGCCTTAGAAACTATTTCTTCATATGCCTTTGCTTTGTCCTTAAAATGATGAGTAATATACTGAAACGTAGCATAGACGGTAATTTTAACCCAAATTAAAAAAAAATTATGGCACATACCGATGAAAACTTAGTATTATTAGCGTCTCATGGATAAGAATTATATGGCTAGCACAAAAACCCTACCACTCAAAAAAATTCCACCCCAAAATGTGAGGTTCGCCCCTAGATCTTTAAGAATTCAGGTATCCATCTTCGATACCTAAGATAGTCTTACCTTTAGCTTGCTCGAGTTAAGGAATGAACAATCATGTATGTCGCGTTCATCGATTTGATCGTGCATATGTGGTGTTGTCACTTTTTCTAGAGCATTGATATCGGTTAAAATTATATGAGTGTACCGGTAGTGTATTAAATTCTAGAACTTGCTTTAGTTGTGCATCCCAATGCTGCTTAGTGAGATCGCATTCGTGTGATTAAGATTTGCTAAATGATAAGAGGCACTAGGATAAACCCTGTTTTAAATATGTATTTGTTATTATGGTATCCCCGATCATATAACTATCCCCACACCCTTACTTCGCACTCATTTTTAATGCAAGATACCCCTAGTACACCCCTCCGAGCCTATCATTTTCGTGGTTCTCGTAATTTTCTGGTTGATTTCAGATTATTAAAGAAGAGCAATGTTTACACCCTTACCAAAATGTTACACTCAAATCGCCCAGCCTTCCTTGTATGTACTCGTTTTTAGTACATTATTGTAAAACCCAGTTAATTATTTGCTTGAGTACATGGTTGCTAATTCGAGTCTTTTTATTAGTGTATACAGTTTTAGGATGATTGGGATTCATGGTAGTTTTTATTTTATGGAGAAATGGGGAAGAAGGTCAAATTATTACCCTCATATATGCTTAATACACTCCATGTTATTTTGATCCTTTCAATTCGGGTCATTAGATTAGTTTATGTTTGTGAGTTCTAAAACTCAAGTGTAGGGGTGCGTTTATAAACCCCAAGTCATGTATTATTATGTTTTAGTAGATGGCAGGGCAAAAGTGTAAAAAAATAGAAATAAGTAAAAAGAAAAAAAAGGAAAAATAGAAAAAGAATAAAAAAATGTATGGGCTGTCATCTTGCTTATGTTTATGTTTATGTCAAAAAAAGAGTCTGAAAAGAAAAAGAAAGAGTTGGATGTAGAGTTTGTATATCTTAGTCCTAGTGTGGTTGAGTTTTGGCTTAGCAACGCCTTCGCATGCATTCTTGGATATTAATTAACTCACCACCACCCCAAATACACCCAAATATATCTCATCCGTTTTCGTTTAACTTACACCCATACATCACAACCCTTTAAAGACCTCTTTGATAGTAATTCCTAGGTGTTTACGCCACAACGGTGGAGGTTTAATCCTTTATCAAGCTTATGGTAATTTATATGCTATGACAGGTAATGAGTGTTAATTTTCCGTTTCCCCTATTGTTATAATTCATTATACACCCGAGAGAAAGAGAGAATCCAAACACTTATTGTGAGGTGTTGGTGTATAATTTCTGTGCTTTTAATTACGAGGTCTAATTGGTTGTGTCATAAATTATCTTTGAAAAGTAAGTTAAATGCCCTCGATATTGCTATTGTCTAGGTAGAAAAGCCCATTTGCTTGAGGACAAGCAAATCCCAAGTGTAGGGGTATTTGATGCGGTGTTATTTTATACACTTTTGGGGGTCATTTAACCCCACAAATCATGCAAATATCTCTAAAATATGTGCTTAATCGTTCCTTTTTGTATTTTTAGCACCTGGATGGCATTTGGAGGAAATACATGTGACTTGGGCTCATTTGGAGAAGAAACGGACGAGATTACAACTCTACACCAAAATCGATGAAGAAAATGCGTACAGTGGCTGGAGACAGCGTCAAGAATCCTTGTGACGCCGTTAGGATTGCAAAGCGACGGTGTCAGGAATTTTGAAACGGCGTCAGAACTTAACCGACATAGTGAAACCCTAGAAGATTCGACGAAGCGACGGCGTCAGGATTATAAAGCGACGCCGTCGCATCCTATTTACTATATATACAAACTTGTTTTTAGGGTTTTAGGGTGGAATTCGGAAGTATTATTTAAGGTACGATTATCGGCCATTGTTAGGCCGTTTTTAGGGTTCTCAAACCCTATTGTAACACCATTAACTCCATGTTTTGATCAGTGAAGTCCTCTATCTTTTATTAATTCAATATGCCTATGTGTTGTTTGATTAATTATTATTCTTTGCTTCTTCTTAATATGATAGGCTAGATCCTATAGTGTTTTCTTATGATTGCATGAGAATTAGTTTGTAGATCCTTTTTATATTGCTTCTTATTGATGGGTATGCGCATTAGGCTTTAGAAAACTAGCTATAAAATATTACATTGGCATAGACGTCTAGGGAAACATAATTGTGTAAAAAGGATATCATCGGTAACAGTCTTCATACTACCTTACCCATCTATGGTTAATCACCTTTTAAATATTTTAATGCATGTAATATACTCTTAAGGGCCTTGTAATAAACTTCATACTACGTTACTTGTGCATTGCCTTAACGGAATATTACATAGACGGCGGGTTCATGCAATTCGTTCATGACTTAGGAAATATTTACACATCGCATCACAAAGGTGACGGGCAATAGAGTTAGGAGAAGCAAACTAAGAATCATGCATGATTAAGTAAACACATTTATTTAGCTATCGAGTTTCCCACCAATTTAGTTTAGTTTAATATTAGTTTAATTAGTTAAAACCAAAACCCCCTCCTAAAACCAGAATTTTACTTGCTTTCTATAAAAGATAAAAATACAAAAATAATCTTCTTTCAACCCCTTAGATCTTAGTTAGATTTAGTTCGAGCCTTCACACGCTATTCTCCTAGAGAACGATAAAAACCCTCGAGTCCTTGATATACTACACTGCAACGATTAGATACTCTGCCTAGGGAGTTGTAAAACTAGTGCGCTTACAACAACCGCATCAATCAGTATCATGAGAATGGGTTTGCAACCCAACTTAATGAAAATAGGTTATCTAAGGGCAATTTGTCACCTGGACCATCTGTTTCTACCTATGTTCCAACTCATCATGAGAGTCTGAACCTATAGGCAGTGTGCAAAATGAGTTTAGAAGGTATTCTAGGGTGTCTAAATTGTCTGCTAAGCTAAATGACTATGTGATTGATAGTAAGTTGAAATATGGTCTGGAAAAACTTGTTTCTTATGCTAAATTGAATATTGTGAACTATTTCTTTGCTACTACTCTGAATGAGTCTTATGAGCCTGCAACTTACTATGATGCTATTAAAAATCCTAAATGGATTAAAGCTATAAATGATGAGATTGAGGCTTTGTATAGAAACAAAACTTGGACCATAACTGATTTACCTTTTGGTAGGAAAGCTATTGGGTTAAAATGGATTCTTAAGATAAAATATAAGGCCTTAGGGGAAATTAAAAGATATAGTGCTAGATTGGTTGCAAAAGGGTTTAGTCAAAGAGAGGGCTTTGACTATGATGAGACTTTTAGCCCTATGGTTAAAATGGTCACTGTTAGGTGTCTGATTTCTATTGATGTTATGAATGGTTGGTCTTTATACCAACTTGACATTAATAATGCTTTCCTGTATGGAGACCTGGTTGAGGATGTTTATATGAAATTACCCTTGGGATATGACTAGGGAAGTAGTGGTAAAGTTTGCAAGTTAAACAAATCTTTATATGGGTTAAAACAGGCTCCTAAGCAATGGAATGCCAAGTTAACTGTTGCTTTGGTTGAACATGGGTTTGTTCAAATCAAGTTTGATTATTCTTTATATACTAAAGAAAGTGGTGATATTTTCTTGGCATTACTTGTTTATGTGGATGACATTGTTATTACAGGAAACTGTAAAGATAGTATTGATAAGTTTAAAATGTTTTTGAAAAACAAATTCATGATTAAATACTTGGGAATTTTAAAGTATTTTCTAGGTATTGGGGTTTTAGAAAACACAGATTGAATGTGTTTGAGTCAGAGGAAATATTTCTTAGAGTTTTTTCATGAATATGGATTACTTGCAGCTAAACCTGCAACTACTCATATTCTTGAAAATATTGTTTTAAGTTTCAAAGAAACTGAAAATGATAAGTTGCTTTCTAATATAACTGAATATCAAAAATTGGTGGGCAAACTAATTTACTTGACACATACAAGACCTGATATTTCATATGATGTTTAGTGTTTAAGTCAATATATGCATGCTCCATTGTAGTCTCATTTGAAGGTTGCACTAAGAGTTTTGAGGTATCTTAAAGGGGCTCCAGGAACTAGAATTTAATTTAACAAAATTAATGAGCTTAAAGTTAAAGTTTTTAGTGAATGCCTGAATGGCAAAGGTGTCCTTTAACAAGGAAAGCGTGTCTGGATTTTGTGTAGATGTATTGTAAGTGTCCAGGTTTTTTTGAAAGAACAAGAAGCAACCCACTAACAAAATCATCTGCTGAAGCTGAAATAGTTTTTGCTGCTTCTACATGTGAAGTTATTTGGATCTGCAATGTTCTAAGTGACTTGAAGGTAACTGGGTTGTTTCCAGTTGATATTTTTTATGACAGTAGCTCTGCAACTCAAATTGCAAGCAATCATGTCTTTTATGAAAAGACAAAGCATTTTGAACTTGATGTTCATATTGTTAGGGAGAAGGTTGATGTTGGTGTTATTAAAACTGTTAAGATTCATACTACTAATCAGGTTGCTGATATTTTTACTAAAGGTTTAAGTATTAGTCAACACCAGCAGTTCTGCAATGGGTTGGGTCTTGTTAATATGTTCAGATTATAAGTTTGAAAGAGGGTGTTGAAAAAATGTTATATTGTTCAAACTTATGTCTGTTTCTAAGTACAGGGACTGAAGTTGACATTCTCTGAAAGATTGAAGTTTGTTCTAGGTTTAGCTATGTCTAAGAGTTCAAGAGACTTTAGTGTAACAAACCTGTCTATACAAGTTGAGCTTCAACTAGGGTTTTATTCACCCTTCGTGATACGCTCCTGATTATATATCTCTTGTTCTTATCTCTGTATTTTGATCTCTTGTATTGATCAAGATATCTTTCTCATATATCTTGTGTATTGATTCTGTTGTTTTCAATCTTAACCAATATCTTTATTTGGTTAAGATTCTAAGTGTTGAGTGATTATTGTTGTGGGGATTGAGTGATTATTGTTGTGGGGATTGATTGCATCTACATAGTAGGGACAATATAATATTTTCTTTGTATTTGTATTGGTTAGCACCCAGTTATGGACTAATCTTCTTTATCTTTGAGTTTATTATAAAATCACTAAGGGAAGGTTAGCTGAGTGATACTTCTGGTGTTCTTGGTTGTCATTTTGATAGTTTTTACAGTAAAAGAATAAAAGTCTATCAAAGAAAGTTACACTCTAAAGATGATGATAGAAAGACATACTACAATTCATGATATCACTTCTTTCGAGTTATAAGAACATCTTCAAAACAAAAACTCGTAAAGATTTTCTCATGACGAAAGCTATATTACACAAGACAATTCAAATACAAAAACTAACTTGCATGCTCTAAGACTACTATTTTCATCATATAATAAGTTTGACGTAGGTGGGTAAATATTGCAACAATGACTTGAATATTATTTAGCTATTGTCCAAAAAGAGTAATTGCTTCAATAGAAAATAAATGAATATAGAATGACTTTGTAAAGAAAATAACATGCCGCCTTCGCTTCCGATCAAAAATGATAACAAATTCATATCAAGAACTCAAAAGTCCATCTGCATATCTTTATTTGAAGAAAAAATGATGGTAGCAACATAACTATAAGCATATGGAGTTTAAATTTTAGTCTAGCCAAAGCTTAAAACTTAAAACTAAATCATATACTCCAAATGCATATAGAACAGAAAGTATGTAGAAGTTGGTATTTTAAGGAACTCCTACTTTTGTATACTCAATACCACCAATTCCAACAATTACGAAAATAGTCACAAAGGCTCTATAAATCTTTGCTACATATATACATACATATATATATATATATATACATATATGTATATATATATATATATGTATATATATATATATAATATGTATATATATATATAATATGTATATATATATATATATATATATATATATATATAGTGAAGTGCTATATTGAGAACTCATTTAAGGTGCAGAACTTTACAGAACCATTTTAAATCAATCTGGGCCCTTTATTTTTTTGATCAATGATTATTAAAGCTTGTGGCATAATAGTAATTAATTATAATTTCATATTACATTAAATAATTGATTAAAGGGCAATAAAGGAATTTCATTTTAACCATTTACATTAAATGTTCCTTGTATTAAGCAATCAAAAATCAAAAGGTTATATGAAAGTCAAATGATTAAAATATAACACAACTTATTCAAAGTCAAACCTGATCTTTTTTTTAATCTACATTAAATTCTTTATTTTCACTCATCCAATTTAATTTCTTAATTTAATATTGTTTTTCCACAATCATCCATGTCCACATGCCAACCTACTACTCCATTCTCTGTTCCTCCATTGAAAAAATTAGTGATTTACGCATCCTTTTCATCACCATTTTATCGTTATTTCCGGACCCTTTTCATCGCCCTTTTAAGGGCATGGTTCATGTTATAATGTATAACGCATCCAAACTATGGTTATAGGCAAGGCATTCTAATTTGGTTTGATTAAATTAATAGGTACCGGAATAATGATAGGTTTTAAAGATCTGCAACTTTTTTTAGTTAGTTTATATATTATTATTTTGTAGTTGGTTGATATTTATTATTTTTTTGTAGTTCGTTGATTTTTGTTTGACAAAAAATCTCTTTGTACTTGGTTGAAGAAATGATTGCTAAGGGATTAATTTATATGAGGGATATAACTTGTTCTTGAACTTGGTACCTTATTATAGGTGTTCTATATGTATAAGGGATATAACTCGTTCTTGAGGAATTGTTATGCTTTTTTGTAGATGTAAATGAAGAGTTAGATAAAGATTGGTAATATTATTGTGTTTAAAGCTAATTTTGAAGATATTGATCACGTCCATGATAATGGCGTCTATATTTTTTCAATTGGTGCTTTTACAGACGTATTTCCATCACAATTAAAGAATTCACTTATTGAAGATTCGAAGCATACACAATGGAGATCATTTTATTCTTGCCCCCATCTTGTAACACCCCAAGAAATCAGGACAACGCAGCGGAATGGTAACATTGGGGTGCTACTTCAGGGCACAAAACACAAGTCACGGAAA
>BQNB010032854.1:7758-50678 GCA_026074375.1 Tanacetum coccineum
AACGCATATTGGACTAAAATAAATAATGATCATTAATAGAGTCGTACAATGACATGAAAATGAGAAATGTTACAGTTTTCATCTCATATTTCAAGCCAAGGGTTTAAATTACAAGGGTGTGATTTATTTCCCATTCACCACTTATCATTTCTAAGGTTATCTAAAACCCTAAACAAATCATAATTATCATTTTATGTGTATATTGGTTCTATATGGCAAAATCACCATTAGGATGTTTTTAAACATGTAAAACATATTTTTGCTTGTGATTATAATTTTGTACACTTACTCATGTGTTATGTGGTTGAATATATCATGGACTAATGGACATAATAATATGTATGACATATGATAAAAAGGGTTGGGGAAAACTTGTGGTATTTTATTAAGTTGAAAAAGTATATAAAACAAGTTTATATATATGAATACCTAATTATTATTAAGTGGCTGTTTTGGTTCGAAATTCAAAGCATGGATTTTATGTTTTATAAAAATATTACGTCTCATGACGATTCCAAAATGATAAGAAACTAGAAAAACCGATTTATAACGAAAAAGATACGACAATTTCAAGTTTACGTTAAATATATATACTTTTATAAAACTATTTTTATAAAAGTTACTATTCACCACAGAAACTTATACTTTTAAAACATCAATAAATCGATAAAACTTTTAAATACGAAGACGTGCTCGAAAGAATCGCTAAAAACGGAGTTAAAACGAATAAGTTACGACATTTACGAGATTTACGATAACTAAATCTATAAAAATAAATATATAACTGTTATGAACAGTAAAATCACTATTCATCAGAAAAACTCAAATTTTGAAAATGTTATATTTTGATAACTCGTCTTAATACGAAGGCGTGGACGTAAGAAACGAAAGAAACGGACTTAAAACGAGAAAGTTACGCCAGTTTTACTAAAGTATACTTATAAACGTTTTTACTTTATAAATATGATTTCACTAAAACGATTAGATGGTGATGTAGCTATATAGAATTATATGTGGTATTAGTTAATCAAAGTACTATATTACTAGGGAGTTTCATAATGAGGCCTCTTCGGGGTGGCGTATCGACGAGTTGTTGGATTTACGATTTAAAGTGTCCTAGCTCCTCATACGTCACTACATGACCTCTTAATTATGATAGCCCGAACGATAGTATGATGAGCTATACGACCTATAAATAATCAAAGTGTTTAGTACTTATACGACCTATATTGGATTAGGTTGCCTTCGGATTCCTTCGTGACGCATTTTTCTATTGTGAATACTTGTTGATTACCATTCACTCGAGGTGAGTTCATAGCCCCCTTTTTACTACGTGATTGTTTTACAAAATCTACGGGGTGAATTACATTGCTTGTTTTACTATTGGACACAAGTGTTTTTCAAAGTGTTTACAAAGTGTATGCTATCCAGATTACTGCCTGATTATTAATGCCTAAGTTACCTTATTGCCGTGAAGTCCCTATTTATCATGAACCGTTAATTGCTATTGTAGTAAGCGCGAGTGTTGTGGATAGATCTATCGGGACTGACAATCCCCACCTTTCCTTGGGTCACTAGTTTGATCAAGGTGCATTTAACATTGAGAGGTGTTAGGTTGTTGGCAAGCATCCTATATTCTGATTGGGGCACAAATCTAGTTAAGGCTTCGGGGTCATGAGCTTAGTGCAATAATAAACGTTTTGGACTACTGAATGTGTTTCAGAGTCTACTATTACTTCGATCTTGTGGTCCACCCTTTTTACCGATAAACCTATGATTTCACTCAACCTTTGTGTTGACTTTTAGCATGTAATTTCAGGTCCTAGGGAATGAAGATTGGAGGGGAGCCGTGGCGGATATCAATGAAGACGGATTCTGTGTTTTATCTAAAGTCTATGCAACTTTTATTATCTTTAAAAACTTAAGTCATCTTTTGGTATTATGAAGCTTTTGGTATAATTAAAAATGCATGTGAAATGTTTATGACTTATAAAACATATGGGACCTAATGTATAAACTCTGATATTTTGCTATGACATCGAATGAAATCTTATCTTAAAACGTCCATTTATGGTCGTTTCCTATATCTTGATTGTTGTACTTTGACGTAGCACCCCAATGTTACTATTCCGCTGCTACCTGATTTTGGGGGTGTTACACCTGAAAAATGGAATCCAGTACTAATAGCTCACTGCTTTGACCCTTTATAATTAACTATCAGCAACAGATTCTTCCATTTTAGATTTCAGGATTCTGCAACCTTAGTAACAACACCTGTTTGATTTAGTTTGAAGCTCATGAGTCTCATTGTAATATTATCAGTAATAATTTTTAGCATTTGTTCCACAATTCTTACTTCTTGTTTGAAAATTCTCCAATTTATTTCTTGCCATATGTAATAAACTGCAGCAACAAGAACTAATCAGTTGACCACTCTTCCAAGGCTCTTTTTGGACTTAGATTGGGATAAAAACATAACTATGTTCTTCAACTCATTGTTGCATCTTAAGTTTTCCATTTTCTTTTTTTAATTTTCCCAAATATGTTTAGCAAAATCACATTTGAAAAACAAGTGAGCATGGGAATCTTTTTCCTTCTTGCATAAAGGACATTCATCATTTACTTGACAATTCTATCTTGCTAATCTTTCTTGAGTAGCTAGCCTTTCTTTTATTCCCAACCATAACAGGAAAGCATGTCTAGGTTGAAATTGCTTAAACCAAACAACATGACACCAATCCACTTTCTCATTAATACTCTAAGATCAGACCAAAATTGTTTAGTGGAAAACTCTGTCTTGTCATTCTGATTATCTGACCAGTACACCTTATCCTTAATACCGACAGAAAGAGTAGGAATAGCTATATTACAGAGTTCAAGATAGTTGCTATACCATTGAGGAGGCCATATCCAAACACATTATAGATCATACCTGCAACAGTTTCATTGTCAGTGTATCTCTCCTTGTACCAATATCTTCTAGGAATGATGTCACAAAGAGGCCCTTTTAAATCCCATTTATCAAACCATATAGAAACACTTTCTCCATTACCAGTAGAGAACAAAACATCGTTTCCACGAACTAGTTGGATGTGTCTGAATTGGTGTCCATGAAAGTAGAAGATTGAAAAGTTACATTCGTGGGTTTCCTGACAAGAATCAAAGGGAAAACCATCCCTTTTCAAAGCCTGCGACCTTGCATGAGGCAATCAATATGGGACCGTAAAATGGTCGAGCAATTAGTTCAGGTAGGGACTGCAAGAATTAGGGAAAGCATAAAAAGAATGGAAAGACAACCAGGGAGAAACAACAAACAACAATAAACCATAACTTAACAAAAAATAACCACCACAACAACAATACCACATCCGAAACAACAATCATCACAGCAACAAAAAGGAGACCAGAAACTGTCGGGCTATGTGCAGCCCCAGCTGGAGGAAAGATTTATGCTGGAAATTTACCAAAATGCAACTGGTGCAACTTACATCATCATGGACCGTGTCCTCAAAAGTGCCAGAGATGTCAAAGAATAGGTCACATGGAGAAGGATTGTAGAGTTAGGCTTCAGGGTGCAGGTAATGACTTCCTGCAGAATGTGACATGTTTCGGGTGTGGTGAGAAAGGACATTTCAAGGACAAGTGTCCGAAAGCAGGGAACCAGCAGAATGATGGAGCTCGTGGGAGAGCTTACGTGGTGATTGAAAATCCACAGCAGAATCCGAATGTGGTCACGGGTACGTTTCTTCTTAATGATCACTACGCTTGTATTCTCTTTGATTCGGGTGCTGAGAAGAGTTTTGTATCTTCTGCGTTTACACATTTTATTGATATTGCCCCAGCCACTTTAAATACTAGTTATGAAATCGAATTAGCAGACGGAAAAGTTGTTAGCACCAATACCATTTTACGTAGTTGCACCTTAGTCTTGTGTAATCACGTGTTCAAAATAGACTTGTTACCAACCTGGCTAGGTAGTTTTGATGTTATCATTGGAATGGATTGGTTGGCATACCACTGAGCTCTCATCGATTGTTATGAGAAGATTGTCTGTATTCCTCTTCCGAATTGTAAGATTCTTGAAGTTCAAGGCGAGAGGCCGGAAAAGGATCTTCGTTCACTTGCATGTATCAAGGCTGATGAGAAAAAGCTTGATGACATACGTGTATCCGAGGATCCTGAGGTAATTCAGATGATCTGTAGGTTTACTCTTGTAGAGAGATAGAATTTTCGCATGATTCTGTTTCCCAGGAGCATCGCCAGTTGTTTGGATCTCCATACGTTTAGCACATTTAGGACATGTTTGGAATTGTCGAACGAGATTAAAGAACACTTCAAAGATAAGGTTTTATTTCGACAGTCCTCACCATAGGGCACCCATGCTTCTTTATCAAGAAGAAGTTGGTTCGATGAGAATTGTGTATTGACTACAGGGAACTAAAACAAGTTTGACTATATAAGAATAGTTTCCCTTCTCCAGAATTGATGACTTGTTGGACCAATTACAGGTGCGGTTGTTTCTCCAAGATCGATCTTCATTCAAGATTCACCAGTTAAAGAGTTCGAGAAGAAGATATACCGAAGACCGCATTTAGAACACGTTATGGACACTTTGAGTTCACAGTCATGCCATTAGGACTGACAAACGCGCAGGCAATATATTATGGACTTAATGATGCGTCTGCAAGTCGAAATTTTTTATTCGGATCCAAATTCGTAATGTGTTCATTGACGACTCTTAATCTACTCAATGCCAGAAGAGGCATTGAAGTCCACATGAAGACGATTTTAGACTTACTCGAGATAGGAGAAGTTATACGCCAACCCAAAAAAATTTTTCTAAGTGTGACTTGGTTAAAGAAGTTCAGTTCATAGGCTCTGTGGTCAACCATGACGATATCTACGTGGATACTATCAAGGTTGAGTCTGTCTAGAACATGGAGACTCTGAATCGTCAACTGAAATCCGTTCATTTTTAGGATTGGCGGGTTACTACCGGAGATTTATTGAGAATTTCTCCAAGATCGCCAAGCCCCTCACCCTGTTGACTCAAAAGAATAAGACATATGTATGGGGCGATGAACAAGATGAAGCTTTCCGCATTAGAAGGAGAAGCTATGCAATGCTCTAGTGTTAGCACTCCCCGATGGACCAGACGACTTTGTGGTCTATTGTGATGCATCAAAATAAGGTTTTGGGTGCGTGCTGATGCAACGAGGCAAAGTGATAGCGTACGCGTCAAGACAGTTGAAGAAGCATGAGAAAAATTATACCACCCATGACCTGGAATTGGGTGCGGTGGTGTTCGCCCTTAAAATCTGGGAGAACATTATCATTTATGAGACGAAAAGTGTTATTCTACATGACCACAAGAGTTCTCAGAAATCTTCGATCAGAAAGAGTTGAATATGCGCCAAAGGAGGTGGATCGAACTGCTTAGTGATTATGAATGTGAGATCAAATACCACCCAGGCCAGCATATGTTGGGGGCAGATGCCTTGAGTAGTAAATAAGGAATCTAAGCCAAGGACGAGTACGTGCTATGAGTCTTACTTATCCATTCTGGACTTAAGACTAAGATTTTGGAAGCACAGGGCGAAGCTTCTAAGGATCTCAAAGCTCCAACTGAATGGCTAAGAGGATTAGAAAGAACACTTTGAGCAACGAGATGATGGTGAATCTTACTTCTTTGAACGTATCTGGATTCCATTAGTTGGTGGTGTAAGGAAATTGATCATGGATGAAGCTCATACTTCTAGATATTCAGTACATCCGGGTGCGGATAAGATGTACTATGATTTGAGAGATTTGTATTGGTGGCCTGGTATGAAGAGAGACATTGCTGAGTATGTTAGCATATGTCTTATGTGTTCTAAGATTAAAGCCGAACATCAGAAACCCTTAGGATTTCTTCAGCACCAGGGAATTCCTGAGTGGAAAATGGAAAAGATAAACAATGGTCTTTGTCACAAAGTGCCTAAAGAAGTAGTAGTGGGATGATACGATTTGGGTCGTTGTGGATAGGATTGACCAAAGTAGGCTCACTTACTTACCTATTCGTGAAGATCTACAACGACGGATGAAGTCTAGCAAGGAATTATACCAATGAGATTGTAGCGAGACATGTGTGTGCCGGTGTCAATCATTTTAGACCATGATGGTCGATTCACATCACACTTATGGCAAGGTTTTCAGAAAGCGTTGGGTACGAGACTAGACATGAGTATGGCTTACCACCCTCAGTGCGGTTTAGAGTGAGCATACTATTCAGATGCTGGAGATAGCTTCGAGCTTGTGTTATGGATTTGGTGGCAGTTGGGATACTCATCTTCATTGATTGAGTTTCTATTTATCAGTTACCACACAAGCATTAAGTGCGCACCATTCGAGGCTCTGTACAGACGGAAATGTAGATCCCCCGTGATATGGACAGAAGTGGGAGAAAGTCAGCTTATTGGACCAGAAATTGTACAAGAAACGACAAAAAAGATTATTCAAATTAGGGAAAGATTGAAAATGGCTAGGAGTCGCCAGAAAAGCTATCCTGATAAGAGGCGTAAGCCTCTTGAATTCAAGGTTGGAGACCGAGTGTTACTTAAGGTATCTCCATGGAAGGGAGTGGTACGATTTGGCAGGAAGGGAAAGCTAACACCACGATATGTGGGACCGTTCGAAATCGTGAAGCGTGTTGGACCTGTGGCTTATCGGCTGAAGTTACCCCAGGAGCTAAGCTATGTCCACAACACGTTTCATGTGTCGAACCTCAAGAAATTCTTGGCTGAGCCAGATGTTCAGGTGCCTTTGGATGAGATCGAGATTGATGAAAATCTGTGTTTTGTCGAAGAGCCTATTGAGATTGTGGATTGAGATGTGAAAAAGCTAAAGCGGAGAAGAATTCCATTAGTCAAAGTTCGTTGGAACTCTCGGCAAGGAGTTGAGTATACCTGGGAACTTGAAGACCAATTCCGGATGAAATATCCGCATATTTTCTCCGAACCCGTACTTTCCTCAAGTGCCGCAACTTGAGCCTTGAGGACAAGGCTCTTCTAACTGGAGGAGACTGTAACATTTCGTATTTTCAGGTCATTTACGACGTCATCTATTTTACTAATTATTATTTTTTTCGTACGCGTTTACTTTTAATTCTTATTATATTAGTAAAATCGCGTAAAACTAAAAATCAAACAATTTCGTAGTAAACGGACACCAAACGAATTAAAGTTTTCGTCAAGCAAGCAACATATTATTTTTCGAAAGTAATAATTAACTTTTTATATTTTATTTTTATTAGTTGCGTAAAACGTTTACGTTTCGAATTAAGATATTTAGGATTACCGAAAGCACCAAAACTTTTTACGCTTCAACAATACCACACTTAATACCCAATACTATAATTTTGATAAAAATATAATCATATATACATGTATATGGCCGGATATAGGTGGGTTTATACAAGAAAAATATCTAAAAATCTTACAACTTGACATTGTACAACACATTTCAATTAAACCTTATGACTTTTGCAAGCAAAGCCCATACCTTGACCAAGACTTTCCTTGAAACCCTCATGGTGTCTTTCATGAACCTAGACATGATCTTAACTAAGTCCTTAGAGTATATAAGATAGCAACTAGAGAATTAAACCACACACTTCTTCATTTCCTTGGTGAAAATTACAAAACACTATCTCTTTCACCTCTACATAGCACGACTCATACCTCCACCATATACTACCTACTATTTTTTTAACCACTTATACAAGCATACACACAACATATCTAAGACCTACTAAGATGGTTTGAAGGTTTGGTTAAACCTTTACAAGTGTTAAACAAGAAAAATGGAAGATTAGGGTTAGGGTTTCAAGATCTTGCAAGCTTTGGTTTATAATCTAAACAAGGGTTTGGATTGTGTTGGTTATCATATTACATCACCATAAGGTTATCTAAAACCCTTTATGTCTTTACATTTATCATTTTATGCATATATGAGTTCTATATAGTTAAATCACCATTAGGATATGTTTAACTTGTAAAAATGGATTTTTCTTGTAAACATGATTTTATGAACTTATACACATGTTATATGGATGTTATTATGATGTTATAAAAGGAATATAAGTCTTGTACACTCATGGGTTAAGTATAAAAAGTTGGTATAAGTTTATGGTTAAAAGTGTACTTAAGAAAGCTTATGATTTCATGTGATAAGTGGACTTGTTGATCTTGATGATCTTGGACAAATACGGACAAATGAACTTTAAGACATAGTAAATTGAGAGTTATAAAGGCCTTGTGGTAATTTAAGTAGTTAAAAAGTATATAAAAACAAAGTTATATAAATAAACTCAAAAAGATATATAGGGGCTATTTTGGTCCGAAATTTTAAGCATGGATTTTATGTTTATAAAAATACTATTTGTCACATGATCGTGGGCATGTAAAGAACTTGAAAAACCGATTTATAACGAAAAAGATACGACGATTTCAAGTTTATGTTAAATATATACTAGTTACTATTCACCACAGAAACTTATACTTTTAAAAACACAATAATCGATAAAATTTTAAATACGAAGAGTGCTCGAAGAATCGCTAAAAACGAGTTAAAAGATTAAGTTACGACATTTACGAAGAATTTACGATAACTAATTATAAAAATAAATATTATAACTGTTATAATAAGGAAAATCCATATTCATTCAGAAAAACTCAATTTTAAACATATTATATTTTGATAACTCATCTTAATACGAAGGCGTGGACGTAAGAAACGAAAGAAAACGAACTTTAAAACGAGAAAGTTACGCCAGTTTTACTAAAGTATACTTATAAACGTTTTTACTTTATAAATATGATTTCACTAAAACGATTAGATGGTGATGTAAGCTATGTTGAATTATGTGGTATTAGTAATCAACCGACTATAGTTACTAGGGAAGTTTCTTATGAGCATTTGGGGTGGCGTATCGACGAGTTGTTGGATTTACGATTTAAAGTGTCCTAGCTCCTCATACGTCACTACATGACCTCTTAATTATGATAGCCCGAACGATAGTATGATGAGCTATACGACCTATAAATAATCAAAGTGTTTAGTACTTATACGACCTATATTGGATTAGGTTGCCTTCGGATTCCTTCGTGACGCATTTTTCTATTGTGAATACTTGTTGATTTCCATTCACTCGAGGTGAGTTCATAGCCCCCTTTTTACTACGTGATTGTTTTACAAATTATACTTGGCGTGAATTACATTGCTTGTTTTACTATTAGACACAAGTGTTTTTCTAAGTGTTTACAAAGTGTATGCTATCCAGATTACTGCCTGAATATTATTGCTAAGTTACCTTATTGCCGTGAAGTCCCTATTTATCATGAACCGTTAATTGCTATTGTAGTAAGCGCGAGTGTTGTGGATAGATCTATCAGGACTGACAATCCCCACCTTTCCTTGGGTCACTAGTTTGATCAAGGTGCATTTAACATTGAGAGGTGTTAGGTTTTGAAGCATCCTTTGTATGATTGGGGGCCAAATCTAGTAATGCTTCGGGTCATGGTTTAGTGCAATAATAAACGTTTTGGACTACTGAATGTGTTTCAGAGTCTACTATTACTTCGATCTTGTGGTCCACCCTTTTTACCGATAAACCTATGATTTTCACTTAAACCTTTATGTGACTGTTCTCTTCAACAATCATAGTTCTACTGTTGAATACTCTAAATGCTTTACTATTGATTGAGTACCCAACAAAGAATCTTTCATCAGCCTTACCATCAAACTTGCCTAAGTGATCTATGGTATTGAGAATTATAACAGGACACCCAAATGGCCTTATAAATCCTAAAGTTGGTTTTCTACCAAGAAAAAGTTCATAAGGGGTCTTGTTATGAGGCTTAGTTACTAATACCCTATTTCATTTATAGTTTAGTATTATTTATCAGTAATTAGTGGCTAGTAGGAGTACGAGTTACTAATACCACCTACTGTTGCACATTGCAAGCAGTATTATGCTTTAGCCCAAAAAAGTAGTAGTAGCTTAGAATTAGTTAGCATTGTCCTAGCAGCCTCAATTAGCAATTAGTATTCTATTTTTCCTCTCAGCTACTCCATTTTGTTGAGGAGTTCTAGCTATACTAAATTCTCTCTTAATACCTTTTCTCTCACAAAACTAATTCATCTCTTTATTCTTGAATTTAGTTCCATTGTCATACCTAATTACCTTAACCCTTTGATCTATTAGATTTTATACTCTAGTTATAAAGGAATTAAGTATGCTAATAGTCTCATCTTTAGTAGCTAGAAAGAAAACCCAACTAAACCTACTGTAATCATCTGTGACAACTAGGCAATACATCTTTTTCATTAAGCTTTTTACAAATGTTGGACCAAACAAATCCATGTACAACATATGTAAAGGTTGGCTGATTAAACTTACTATTTTAGACTTACAAGAAGCTCTATGTTGCTTTTCCTTTTGACAAGCAACACAAGTTTGACTAATTTCAAAAAGTTTTGAAGGTAAACCTCTTGCAAGATTTCCTTTAACCAGTTTATTCATAGTTTTGAAATTGATATGTCTAAGCCTCCTATGCCAATGGTTTAGTTCATCTGATGTGGCTATTGGAAAGAGACAGTTAGACCTCCTTTAGGAACAAACATTCTTAAATCAACACTTACATATTGTTATTTCTAGTAACTTTAAGTAAAACATGACTTTATCTGGTAACTTAAAGTTTGGAGAATAAAACAATATATTTAGTGTCTTAAAGAAGAAACTTAATCTTTTTGTCACAACATTTTATGAGGGACATAAGAGGATTAAACTTTAAACTTCTTACAAAATACACATTATCAAAATCTAAATTATCAGTTTTGATTGTACCTTTGCCTGTGATTTTCCCTCTTTTAGGGTTACCTCCAAAGGCAACATATCCTCCATCAATTTCTTCAAAGTTTGTAAGATAGGACATGTTCCTTGTCATGTGCCTTGAGAATCCACTATCAATCACTCCTTGATCCTGTAAATCCATTTGTGGATTGCCCTGCACATTAGATAAGAAAATCAACTTCTTTTGGGGACCCAAGCCATTACTGACTTGGATCTGCCTTGTGCATCACATATCAAAACTTCTTTAGGGTAATGATGCATTGTTGTATTAGATACATTGTCTAAAAACTTTAGTCTTGGTTTCCAACACCTAACAAGTTGAGGCCTTCACATACACATTAACATGTTTCTTTAACAGCATTAAGTAATTGTTTGGCCTAGCAGCATTAACTACTGCTTTTGGTCTAACAATATTAACATTTTTATCCTTAACAGTATTAACCCTCTGATTAAAATTACTATTTTTAAATGTTGTATTCTTGTGAATGGGCCTCTTAACAGTTGAATGTGCAGGTTTAGAAAAATGTGACTTTGGTCTAGCAGCATTCACTGTTGTTTTTGAGTGAGCAGCATTAACTTGTCTAGCAGTATTAACTGATACTAAGCCAGACTTCATTAGTACTGCTCTTGGAACCATGTTCTTTTTGGGACAGGGGTGAGTCTTTTTGGCAAAATTCTGATGATTCACCCTTTTAGCATTGTTCCAAACAGGTTTTATATTTTGAAACTGTTTTTGATTCACCTTTTTACAATCTACCTGCAAGTGATCAAAACTTCCACACACATAACAAGCTTTGTTAAACATCTCAAAATTACTTCCTAGTCTCTGAGACATCATATTATTCTAGTTTCTTTGATTGCCTCTAGGAATGTGAGTGTTTTGCCTATTGTGCTCAACATGATTGACAGTTTTCCTAGCAGTCTTTTCTTGTTGTTTAGGTTTGACAAACTCTATCTTAGCAAAACTAGGCTTAAATGTTTTATTTTCAATCTTAGCCTAAGGCACATGATATGTGTTTAAATACACATACCATTTTCTATATTAAGCGGACCTAAATGACTAAAAACATACCAAAAATACATTGTATTTGTATGTTTGCATTTGTATTGTGCAGGAAACGGATATTCAAGAAAAAGAGCAAAAAGAAAGCCAAAAGCAAGCAATTCCAAGCACGGTGTAGAAGAGGGCAAAGTCAAAAGTCATCAAAATGAAGAAAATACAACTGAGGGGTAAAACTGCCAAGTTAAAATTGTATTTACAAAGTTATAAGAAGAGGGACCAAAGTTTGCAAACGGGTAGAGATTACATTTAAGATATACAACTTGAGGGGACCAACTGCCAAAATCCCAAAAAGTCTTCTTTCCCGCCCAAAAACCCAGTTACACTGGTATGGCGCACATACTTTCTTTCCCTGCAAAACCACTTCTCTCACTAGCCAAATTATTCATCCACCCTACATTTTCCCCCCAGCTGTATAAAAGTCCATGTTGGCAATCCCTCACCATTCCCAAAACATTTTCGATGGCTAAGATTGTTTCAAAAGAAGCACAAAAGGGATTGAAGGCTGGGATTTGTTTTAGGACTTACCTCACACAACAAGCACACTTCGTTTTTGCTCTCCAAAAGTAGCAAGCTACAGTGAAGCACTTCAGCTTATAAAGAGCTTTTGAAAGCCTTTGAGATTATATAATGTTAGTTTATAGTTTAAATCTTAAAAAAATATTTGTTATTTCAGTTTGTTTCAAGTAATTTACAGCTTTTACTTTCATCTTTGTAACACTTTCAAGATTAATGCAAGTTTGAAGTTTTTTACAATACCAGTGTTAAGTTTCTCAATCATATTGTTTTGTGTTTAAAATCATCTCACCACAGCTTATCATAAGTGTTTTCATTAAGTAAGAGAAAAGTTAAGTAGTAAAGAGAAAATCATAAATATCACTCTCAATATACACAGCTTATGTTTGGTTGATAGCCAGTTAGCATGGGCTTATGGACTCTCACTGACTTGTTTTATACAGCTGAGCTTGTTGTTCTCTGTTTGACCTGTTTTGAGCAAGGGTGTTGTATGTTTTCTTTTCCTTATTGTCTATATTTTCTGCAGAACTGTTTTAAGTGTTATTTGCTTATTTGCTAGTTAAAAAGTGTTTACTTTACATTTTACTTAGTACTGATAGTTTACTTGTTAAATCTGTTTGTTATAGTTAATACTGCTAGTTCATTTTTGGCATGTATTAACCTTAAAGCTACCAGTACTAACTCCAAGTTAGTTCTGTAGTTCATTTTCCTGGAATTTCAAAGATAACAGTATTAACTTAACTAGCTGTTTTACTTACATAGCAGTACTAACTTATGTTAGTACTGTCAGTTAAAACGATAGTATCGTTTGTTCTTTTAGCTTTCAGCTTATTATTTCAGTTATTTTATAAAGATTGTTTCAGCTTTTTAGAGTAGATTTAACCGTTTTCCTTTTATGTTTGCTTATTAAGCTTATATTTCCTTTTAAAGTATTCTAACAGTTATAAGTTTTAGTTTTCTAGTTTTATTTATCATTTAGTTTATTTTAGATTGTTATTCAATTACTAAGTGCTTATTAGGTTAGGCTGAACTTTGTTTTAGCTTGTTTATTTATTTATTAAATTCTTTAAGTCTTGTTTAGCTTGCAGTACTAACTTAAGAAAAAGTACTACTTTAGCCTAGCTAGTACTAACTCAAGTTAGTACTGGTAGTTAAAAACTGTTAGTAAATGTGTTTGTTCTGTTGTGTTTATCTTGTTAAATTTAGCTAATTGCTTTTTATTTTTGCTTATTTGAGTTAAGTTTAGGCTTATTTAACTTGTCTTAAGTTTTGTTGAGCTTATTTTTGTGTATTAGATTTAAAAGTTTTAAAGTGTTTTTGTCATTCCTAATTTTGATTCTTGTTTAGCTTATCTTTTTGCTATTTTTATGTGTTTTTGCTTATTGTTATAAATTTTAGTGCCAAATCATTCCTTGTGACATCCAAACACAAATCATCAATCGTCTTGCGATTTTCCATTTCAGCCTCGTTGGGACATAACGACCCGGAGACACCCTATACTGCTTCCGGTTTTCTTGATCTCGCGGATTCTGATCCTTTTTGTGTATTTATATTTATATTTACTTATTGACACATAAAAAGAAGGGTTGGTTCGCGCGTAGTCAAATTTTGGCGCCGTTGCCGGGGAGACTGTGAAACGAATTTCGTTACGTTTGGAAATTTGTGTTTACATTTGTGAATATTTTCTTTATAAAAACATAAAAAAATACAAAAATATTTTTCATTTTCTTTTACTAGTATAATTATCATACAAAAAAAAAAAAAAAAAAAAACCAAAAATATAAAACATTGTCCATAAAAAGAAATAAAATTCACAAATTGGTAAAAATACCAAAATATAATATTCTCAATTGAGGTATTATCATAATAACTTCCGGTGAACTTATTGGTTCCCAACTCGAATCAAAGATTTAAAACTTACCATTTGTGTCTCTTACGATATACGGCTCACCTTGAAACGTTAAACAAACTACAAAGTGGGTATAAGGAGGGTTGTTCCTAGGAACTACGACCCGAAAGGAGAAATAAGCTTCGCGCTATTCCTACTCCTCCGCTCACCTGTGCGTTTATCATTTTGAGAGCTACCGTGAAGTAAGTAGACTATTTGGGTTCAGTTGTCTGTTTTTAGACCTGTCCGTTTAAAATAGATTGTGAATAAACTAAAAAACCAAAAATACTCTTCTTGTTCTCTATTTTAGTGCATGCGCACTCGTTCTAAAGCTCGTCGTCTACAACAACAACAACAAGTTTCTCAACATCTTGTTGAAACTCCCAAAAATACGATGGCTGATAATCGAACTATGGCAGAATTGCTCCAGGCTCCCACCGAGGGATACGAGGACGCAATTGTTGTTCCTGAAATTGAAGCAGCAAATTTTGAGATCAAGCATGGGTTGCTAACTCTTGTCCAGAACAAGCAGTTCTTCGGACATGACAAAGAGGACCCACATGCCCACATCCGTTACTTCAATAAAATCACTGACTTTGAGATTTCCTAATGTCCGACTTTCATCAATTAAGTTGATGCTTTTTCTTTCTCTCTCGAGGGGCAGCCGGTTATGGCTTGAGAAAAGACCTTCGATCAATTCAGTGTCAGCATGGGATGATCTCGTTGCTAATTCATAAATCAGTTTTTTCCCACTTCTAAAAACGACAAATATTCGAAACGAAATTCCAATTGCAAACAAGTTTGAAGAGTGTTTAGTGAGGCTTGGGATCGATTAAAGATCTTCTCCGGCATGTCAACATCATGGATTCTCGGAGCTTCACCAACTTGATACATTTTACAATGCCTTAAATGTTAATGATCAAAAGACTCTTTGACTCGCCGCAGGGGTAACTTTTTTGGACAAAGGCCCGTGATTGTCCAAGACATCATCGTGAATCCGTCCAAAGTTCGTAACTCCCGAAGCAAATCCATTGTTGTCTAAAGTGTGTACGAGCGCTTCACCTCCGGGTGTATCTCCTAGGTTGTGAATGAAAGAAATTTGTGTTCGAGCTCTATCTCGACAAGCAGACATCTCAGTTCAGTCCGCTTCCCGTAAAAGCGTTGAGCAAAGTTGTGTTACTGCGGTGGTGCCCACTCATATCGTAATTGTTCGGCTACCGATAGCCAACAATTACCGAGATAACATTCCAAAGAATAAGTCTCGCAAAGCAGCCGCAGCAATTTTGACCAGGATAATTCGGTTACGTCGCCCCCGATGGCAACCAAATCAGGACACCCGGTTTCCTCCATGCACCACAACAACTAGACAACAATCATGTATCGTTGGAACCAGAACAAAACGTGGAATGGCTACAACCAGGGGTCCAATCCAACGACCCAGGTTCAACAACAAGCCCAAGGTATCAACCTCCGGTTAATCAACACCCAGCTTTACCAAGCTCTACGGGCTCATCAAGCTTCGGGTGTGTCAAAAACTGATTTTGATGAGCTTGTCAAGGGTAATGATGCGGTTATGCAAAAATGCAAAACCAAATGTCAACATAACGACTTGCTCACCAAAATCGTAAATTCAACCAAGCTCTTCTACATTCCAAATTCGGGTACACTTCCTAGCAACACCGTTGCTAACCCGTAGGGGATTTGAAAGCAATCAACCAGAAGCGGTGTTTCATATGATGGACTCAAATTCCACCGCGGTGGTGGAGTGATACCGACGGTAACAACGGACACGGTGATTCTAAAACGGAAGTACAAAAGGACGTCCAACTCCATTCGTCCATGATGATGAACAGGTCATGCCTAGAACCAAAACGACTTTACCATATCCATTAGGGTAACCAAGGAGAAAATCAGAAAGGACGACCTTTTAGCTTTGAAATTCTGGGAAATTTTCGGGAATTACACTTCGTAGATGAGCTTGTGCAGATGCTCTCTTGCACAAGCCTAAGTTTGCAACCAATGTTCAGAAAGCTTTCGAAACAACAAAAGATAGTTCTTGGACTTAACCAAACACGGTTAATGAAAATTGCTCAGCAGTCATCTAAAGACATTCCAAAAATTAGGAGGACCCGGGTAGATTTCTGATACTGTGTGATTTTCCAGCGTGGATGAATGCTTAGCCTGGCGATCTCGGTGGCAAGCATCAATCTAATGGCACTCTCATTTTGAAAAGCTTAATAGCCCAAGGTACGAACCAAAACTGGATGGTACTCGAGTTAGCGACCGATCAATCTAACTCCCACCGGCATTGCCGAAGATGTTTTTGTGAAGGTTGGATACCTTCTACTTTCAGCGATTTTGTGGTTAGTTCGACTATGAGCCGACCAAGAGTCCGTTGTTTTAGAAGACCATTTTAGATCGGCAAGGGCCTGATTGATGTACACGGTGAAGAGATGACTTAAGAAGATGATGACAAATCCGTGACTTTCTAAGTAGGTGATTCAAAAACCCAAAAAAATTCTCCATGTACAAATGCATTGGAATCAGTACAGGCGACTTTATTGATATAGCCGTGCGAGGGAAATATCTAAGAAGTTTTAGGATTCTCGGAAGTATTAGCGAAAGGAAAATTCACTCTTACTTTGAACCGATTGTTGATACATTCTCCCACCCTACTCCATTAAGGGGTAGTGATTTCATTATTGAAGAATTGGGAGGGGCTGAATTTTGATTACTTCGTATAAGTTAGGAATGGATGAATGCGATGTGATCCGTGAATTGACATTCTTCTTCTTGAATCTAACCTGAAATAGTGGCCTTTATCACCTTTCCTAACCATGAAATATTTTCCTGAGATTAGGAAAGAATTAAGAATTGTGAAGCAAAACCGATGAAAACATCAATTGATGACCTCCGAGTCGAGCTCAAGGGACGTTTACTCCCACCTCGAATATGCATTTTTGAAGGTGACAACAAGTTACAGTCATAATTGCTAAAGATTTAAGTGTCGGGGAGAATTAGCGCTCTCCTAAAGGTGTCTGCAGTTCCCACAAGCGAGCCATCGCTTGGAAACTCTCCGAATCAAGGGTAATTAACCCGGAATTTTGTACACACAAAATCTTAATGGAAGAGGACTACACACCAGCGGTCCAACATCAGAGACGGGTAAACCCAAAAATCCACGATGTCATAAAAAAGGAAGTTGAAAAACTTCTTAATGCTGGATTAATTTACCCTATCTCAGATAGTCCCTGGGTAAGCCCGGTACACTGTGTACCAGAAAAGTGGTTTTTACCGTAGTGGAGAATGAGCAGAATGAGTTGATCCCAACTCGATTAGTTACGGGATGGCGGAGTAAGCATTTGAATACCGAAAGTTGGAATAAAGGCCACCAAACAGGACCATTTTCCTCTACCATTCATGGACCAAATGCTCAAGAGATTAGCAGGGAACGAATACTATTGTTTTCTCGATGGTTTCTCGGGTTATTGTCCAAATACCATCGACCCCAAATGATCAGGAAAGAAACATTTACTTGCCCATCGGAACTTTGCCTTTCCGCCGCATGCCTTTGGCCTCCTGAAATGCACCAGGCACATTCCAGAGATGTATGGATGGGCAATCTTCCTACGACATGATCGAAAAAACGATGGAAGTGTTTATGGATGACTTTTCAGTTTTTGGAAGTTCTTTCTCTACATGCCTAACCCCATTTGGAAAAGATGCTTAAGCGGTGTGAAGACACCAATTTAGCCCTAAACTGGGAGAAAAGCCATTTCATGGTTAAGGAAGGCATTGTTCTTGGACACAAAATCTCCAAGTCGGGAATTGAGGTCGATCGAGCTAAGATTGACGTTATCGCAAAGCTCCCTCACCCGACTACTGTCAAAGGCATCCGTAGTTTTCTTGGGCATGCCGGGTTTTATAGAAGATTCATCCAGAATTTCTCAAAAATAGCCCGTCCCATGACCCATTTGCTTGAAAAAGAGACTCCGTTTTATTTCTCCAAAGAGTGTATTGAAGCATTTAACACTCTCAAAGAGAATCTAACCGAGGCTCCAATCCTGATTGCCCCAGACTGGAATGAACCATTTGAACTTATGTGCGATGCAAGCGATTTCGCCTTAGGTGCAGTCTTGGGGACGTCATGAGAAACATTTCAGACTATACACTATGAAAGCAAAAACAGTGAATGAGGCGGAACACGTTACACAAAACAGAGAAAAGAATGTTGGCTGTGGTGTACGATTCGAAAATCCGATCTTACTTGTCATGAACAAATGCACTGGTATACGATCATTCCGCCTTAAGTATCTCTTTGCAAAGTAAAGATTCTAAGGCGAGATTACTCGATGGGTTTGCTCCTTCAAGAGTTGACTTTGATGTAGTTGACACAAAAGGAGTCTGTGAACTAGCAGCTGATTTCTATCACGATTAGAGAATCTCACAAGAATGAGAACGATCCAAGGAGATAAATGAAAAGTTTCTCTGGAAACCTTAGTTCGATTGGTGCTCTTGATTCTAGTACCCCATGTTTGCTGATCATCGCAAACTACATGCGGGAAATTCGTGATCAAAGGGATGTCATACCAGCAGTGAAAAGAAAATTCTTCAAAGATGTGAAGCATTATTTCTAGAAGATCCCTTTCTGTTTAAAATCTGTGCGATCCAAGTTATTCGACCGTTGTGTTTTTGGCCAAAGAAGCCCATGACTTTCCTCATGGCTTGCATATGGTCCCACGGTGGACATACGGTGCTAATACTCCAGCAAGAAAAGTCTTTAATTTCCGATTCTTTTGCCCACAATCTACAAAGGTGGCCCATGAGTTGGTTAAAGACTACAATCATGCCAGCGGCAAGGAAAAATTTCACAACGTGATGAGATGCCACAATAATTTCCTCCAAGTTTGTGAAATCTTTGACGTCTGGGCATTTGACTTTATGGGGCCATTCCCATCATCCAAAAGGCAACTATTCTCCTCGTGGCGTTGATTATTTATCATATGGGTTGAAGCAAATGCGCTCCCACCATGACGCCCGAGTTGTTTGTAAAATTTCTTAAATCTCCTCTTCGCCAGATTGGTGCCTCGTGCAATCATATAAAGTGATCGCGAACCCATTTTTGCAATGACCAATTTGCATAGGACATGCTTTTTTTTAAAATATCGGAGTCCACTCATAGTTCTCCACGCGTATCATCCACAAACAAGTGGACACGTTGTGGTTCCAATCGTGGCTTGAAGAGAATTCTTGAGAGATCATAGGACGAGAACCGTACCTCTTGGTCTGATAAGATACGATGTTGCTTTAAATGGGCTTTCCGCACAGTTACAAAACACCCATTGGGTGTACTCCATACAAGTTAGTGTACGGAAAAGCCTGCCATCTGCCAATTGAGTTAGAACACAAGGCCTACTGGGCCTTAAAACATACAAACTTTGATCTGAAAACCGCTGGTGACCATAGGAAAGTTCAGCTGAATGAACTTAATGAGCTCCGTGATGAAGCTTATGAGAACTCTTTGATCTATAAAGAAAAGACAAAGAGGATTCACGACTCTAAGATCAAAAATCGCGTTTTCAACGTCGGTGATCGAGTCCTCCTTTTTAATTCTAGATTAAAAATTTTCTCAAGAAAGCTTAAAACCCGCTGGTCAGGACCATTCACTATCACACAAGTTTTCCCGTACGGCACCGTCGAGTTATCCCAAAACTCTGGGCCAAACTTCAAAGTGAATGGTCATCGTATTAAGCACTACTTTGGAGGGGACGTACCACAATTGGTGGTCCCGGATCTCTAAACATTCCCTAATGTCCAATAAATTCAGGTCCCGGATCTCCAAACATTCCCTAATGTCCAATAAATTCAGGTGACGGGTCAAGCATAGCGACCTTAAACAAGCGCTTCGTGGGAGGCACCCCATGCTTATCTTTCTATCTTCTTTCTATTTTTCTAATTGTGTGACGTAAGGAGGTTTGCCTTTTCCATTACCCAGTTTTCGTGTTTGTGTTGTTAATTGTCCAGGATTGCCCGGATTGTGAAGAACTCTCGTGCTTGTATCTTTATCAAGAGTTTCACATCCTCAGCTTCTCATTTGGGAATCAGTATCCAAATCCTAATCGACTAACGTTTTATCTTTTGCGCACACTCATAAATTGCCTTAATTTCGCGTAATTAGCCCTTTGACATCGCGGGCGATGTTTAGTCATAGTATGGGGGATCTTCTGATTTGATTTTTGCCTGCACCGTTTGTTATCACGTAACCCGTTTCACAACAATTTTGCAAAAATACCAAAAAAAAATTGAAAAAAAAAATAAGAATTTCAAAATAAAATAAGTGTTTTATTACAGTTTCAACTTTCCTAATGGGTAGAATGAGAATAATTTTTGACTCGATCGGGCGTGTTGAGCCCTAGCTAGTTCCTCAATTATAGGCTAAGCTTTCACGAGATGAAGAACAAGAAGTGATAGAGTTGAATATAAGTTTATGTGTTAAGCAAGATTCGTCTCAAAACTTATATGAATAACTTGAGTACTCTTTCTCACCATAAGCTTCTAATCCACCTAATCACACGCATGTTCAACTAGAGTCAATCGGATGTTTTCAGAAAAAGCTTCAAATTTGTAACTTGATTCTTTAAAAGCAAGGTTTTGAAAGATAAAATGCCAAAGAAGCAATGAATGAAGTATGAATGCAAAAATGCATGAATATTGTAATTATGCCAATAAAGCATACATTTGATCATATGGAGCTAGTAAAAGATGTGTCGTGATATCCCACTCCGCTAACCACGGTGTTTTGGGGGTTCAAACTAAGACGTCTTTATTTCTATTGAATTTTGTGTGTTGTGATATTTAATTTCAGAACGGAATGCCACATAGCATTTGTTTTTTAGAAACTTAACACAACTCACATTGTGGTCCAATGGTAAATGCATAAACACTTGGGTGCCAAGACCCTAGTTCGAATCCCACAAACATCAAATTTTTGCATATTAAATCGGCCAGATTTATGTGGCATAAGTGGATTAATCAAATGCTTAGATGGTATTTATTGGTTGTCTATAATGCTTAGGTAGCTTTCTTGGTTGCCTATGTGGATTAAAAGATGCTTAGGTGTCTTTAAAAGATGGTGAGGTGGATTAAATTATTGGTGAGGTGGCATTATTTGGGGGGTCTTGGCACCTAAGAGTTTATGCATTTACCATTGGACCACAATGTGAGTTGTGTTAAGTTTCTAAAAAACAAATGCTATGTGGCATTCCATTCCGAAATTAATGCATTTAATTTCTTTCTAAATATTTCATGTTTTACATTTTTCAAAAACAAAACATTAAACCATTAAATTTGATACCGAAAATATTGAATATATGTTGTTTACACATTAACTAAATCTCATTTTAAACTTCAATTTCATTTCATAAATCTTCAAAATTTTCACAAATCAAAAGTTCATTCTAACAAGACCTTAATCAAGTATATATAATGTTGGTACATGATTTTTTACTTGGTTGTTTCTAACATAGAATAACATGTTTGAACTTGCATACCAGAGAATTAAATTTTGCCATTGATATGATTACTTAATATCCAGATTTAGAATATGATTAGAGGGAAATAATGCAATCACATTAATTTTGATTGGGTAATCACTACAAAAACGGTTTGACCTGTTGATATGTGTTTAAATACACATACCATTTTCTATATTAAGCGGACCTAAATGACTAAAAACATACCAAAAATACATTGTATTTGTATGTTTGCATTTGTATTGTGCAGGAAACGGATATTCAAGAAAAAGAGCAAAAAGAAAGCCAAAAGCAAGCAATTCCAAGCACGGTGTAGAAGAGGGCAAAGTCAAAAGTCATCAAAATGAAGAAAATACAACTTGAGGGGCTAAAACTGCCAAGTCTAAAGTTGTATTACAAAGTTATAAGAAAGGAGGGACCAAAGTTGCAAACCGGGTAGAGATTACATTTAAGTTATACAACTTGAGGGGACCAAACTGCCAACTCCCCAAAAAGTCTTCTTTCCCGCCCCAAAAACCCAGTTACAACTGGTATGTCGCCCATACTTTCTTCCCTGCAAAACCACTTCTCTCCCTAGCCAAAATCATTTCATCCACCCTACATTTTCCCCCCAGCTGTATAAAAGTCCATGTTGGCAATCCCTCACCATTCCCAAAACATTTTCGATGGCTAAGATTGTTTCAAAAGAAGCACAAAAGGGATTGAAGGCTGGGATTTGTTTTAGGACTTACCTCACACAACAAGCACACTTCGTTTTTGCTCTCCAAAGAAGAGCAAGCTGCAAGTTGAAGACTTCAGCTATAAATAGAGCTTTTTGTAAGCCTTTGAAAAAAAAAAGGAAGGTTGTTAGTTTTTAGCTTTTAATCTTAAAAATAATTTAGCTTATTTTCAGTTTGTTTCAAGTCATTTACAGCTTTTACTTTTGCAAGTTCTATTGAAGTTTTTAAAGTCAATTTACAATACCAGTGTTAAGTTTCTTAATCATATTGTTTTGTGTTTAAAAAGTTCTCATCACAGCTTACTCATAAGCTGTTTTCATTAAGTAAAAATAAAAGGTTAAGTAGTTAAGAGAAAATCACAAATATCACTCTCAAATATACCACAGCTTATGTTATGGATGATAAGCCAGTTCTGGATGGGCTTATGGACTCCTCCCTAATTGGTTTATACAAGCTAGAGCTTTGTAGATTCTCTGTTTACCCTGTTTTGAGCAAGGGTTGGTTGTTGAGGTTTTCTTTTTCTTATTGTTCATTATTTTCTGCTGAACTTGTTTTAGTGGCTTATTTTGCTTTATTTGTAGTTGAAAAGTGTTTGTATTACTTTCATTACTTCGTATGATAATTCACTTGTTTTAAAACTGTTAGTTATAAGTTAATACTGCTAGTTCACTTTGGGCAGTATTAACTTAAGCTTCAGTACTACTCCAAGTTAGTAATGCTAGTTCATTTCTTGGATTTCAAAGGTTATAGCTTAGTATCTAACTCAGTAGCTAGTACTAAACTCCAAGTTAGTACGTTTAGTAAAACTGTTAGTAATGGTGGGGCCTTTTTTAGCTTATCAGCTTATTATTTCAACTTATTTAAGATTTCTTTAGTTTTTTTTTAAAGTAGATTAAGCCTATTTTAGTTTACTGTCTTCAGTAGAACTTATTTGCCCTTTTCAAAATAATTTTAAGAGTTTATCAGTTTTAGTTTTCTAGCTTATTTATCATTTTAGTTTATTCTAGTTGCTTATTCCAATTACTAAGTGCTTATTAAGGTTAGGTGAACTTTGTTTTAGCTTGTTGCATTATTATATTAATCCTTTTTAAGTTCTTGTTAGACTAGCTGTACTAAACCTTATAGCTAACAGTCTAACTTTAAGCCTAGCCAGGACTAACTCAAAGTTAGTTACTGGTTGTTAAAATGTTAGGTAATGTTTTTAGTATGTTGTGTTTATCTTGTTTAAAATTTAGCTTAAATGCTTTTATATATTAGCTTATTTAGAGTTAGTATGTTTGTTTAGCTTATTTAACTTATCTTAAGTTTATTTGAGCTTATTTGTGTCTTAGTTTAAAGTTTTAACGTGTTTTTGTCATTCCTAGTTTTGATTCTTGTTCTAGTTTATTCTCTTTGCTATTTTTATGTGTTTTTGCTTATTTTTATCAATTTTAGTGCCAAATCATTCCTTGTGACATCCAAACACAAATCATCAATCGTCTTGCGATTTTCCATTTCAGCCTCGTTGGGACATAACGACCCGGGAACACTCTATACTGCTTCCGGTTTTCTTGATCTCGCGTGATTTCGTCCCTTGGTGTTTTATATCATTTTTAGATTGGTTTTTAAGGGGTTGAGGTTTGCGCTGAGTTCAAATATAAATATATATATATATATTTATATATATATTTTTTTATACTTATATATATATATATATATATATATATATATATATATATTAAATATATATATATATATATAAATTATATATATTATTTGTGTGTAGCTTCTTCTTGACGAATGCTCCCCTTTATTCGAGGCATCAAGGTATTATTAAAAACCTATAAAAAATGTTAGTGCGAACCTAGATACTTCGTTGGACTATTATGTACAACTAAATGTATATAAGATGCACTCTTTAAGTGCTTGTTGGAAGCTCCCTCCTTGTTTGGAACCGTCCGCAAATACCGCAGGCGAACCAACATCTGGACCACCGGTTTTGGTTTTCCTCCCTTACAACACAAACAACCAAGCCAACAATCAGAAATCGTTGGAACCAAAACCAAAACCGTGGGAAAATGGCTCCCAACCAGGGTCAACATCCAACGACCCCAGGTTCAACAACTGCCCCAATGTTTATCAACCACCGGATTAATTAACACCCAGCTTACCAAGCGCCGATCATGCAAGCTTTCGGGTTCATGTGTCAATAAACTGATTTTGAGGCATATGTTAATGCTAATGATGCGGTTATTGCAAAACATGCAAAACCAAATGTCCAACATAACTGACTTTGCTCACCAGTTTCATAAAATTCAACCAAGCTTCTACTTCAAGTTCGATGATCTCTGCCTCTAGCACACGTTGCTTATCCGAAAGGGGTGTATTGAAAGTAATCACCACCAGAATGAAGGCGTTTTATATGATGGACCTTCAAATTCCACCTCCGGTGGGTGGAAGTTTGAAACCGAGGCAGGAGGTAACAAAGGACACAGTGCTTCCTAACGGATAGTACCAAAGACGTTCCAACCTCCAATAGTCCATGTCTGAGGAACCTAGTTGTCAATGACCTCAGAGCCAAAACGACTTTACCATATCCATCTTAGGGTAAACAAGGAGAAAGAAAATCCACGAAATAAGGGTACGACCTTTTTTAGCTTGTAATTCATGGTAAATTTTTCAGGAAATCTCAATCTTCGAGCTGTGAGCTTCGCAGATATATGCTCTCCTACACAGGGCCTAAGTTTGCACCAATGTTCAGAAAGCTTTTGAACTCAACAAAGACAGATTTAGAATTAACCATACACCGGTTAAAGAAAATTGCTCGGCTTGTAATCCTAAAGGAATTTTCCCGAAAAAATTAGGAGACCAGGGTTGATTTCTGATACCGTTGTGATTTTCATGAGTTGGATATGAATGCTTGGCCCTTGGAGAGATTCTCGGTGCAAGCATCAATCTATGCCACTCTCTCGTTTTTGAAAAGCTTATCGGAAAGGGCTGACAAAAACTAGGATGGTACTCGAGTTAGCCGGTTCCGTCAATCTCCCACTACCACCGGCATAGCCGAAGATGTTTTTGTGAAGGTTTGAACCTTCATACTTTCCAGCGATTTTGTGGTAGTTGACTATGATGACCGACCCTAGAGTCCGGTTGACTTTTAGGAAGACCATTTTAAGTCGGCAAGAGCTTGATTGATGTACACGGTTGAAGAGAGGACCTTAAGACATGATGATCCATTCCGTGACTTTCAAAGTAGGTTGTGAAACGAAAAATTTATTCCTACAATGCCATTGGAAAAAAAATCCAAGTGAAGTTAACCAAGGTCGACTTTATTGATTTAGCTTTGTGAGGTATATTTCAAGAGATTATAGGTTTTTCGGAAGTATTGCAATGGATAGTTCAACTCCTTACTTTGAACCAATGTGATACAACTTCTCCCACCTCACTCCATTCGATGGGTTGTGATTTCATTTCTTGAAGAAATCGAGGCTGAACTTTCTGATACTTCGTTTATAAGTCAGGATTGTTGTTGCATGAATTGATCTCGAGAAAGGACATTCTTTCTTCTTGAAGCTATATATTTAGTCGAGCCCGTATCTCCACTTCCCTCAAAATGCTAATTTTCTTGGCTGTTAGTAAAGAACTTATGATTGTGAAGCAAAAACGATTAAAACATCAATTGATGAAACCCTCTCGAGGTCGGAGCTCAAGGACTTTACCTCCCCACTCGAATATTGCATTTTTTGGAAGGGTGAAACAAGTTACCAGTATAATTGCTAAAGATTTTGAGTGTCGGGGTTGGTGGAAAGAAATGCCGCTCCTCATTAAAGGTGTTGCAGTTGTCCCACAAGGAGCCATCTTTGGGGAAACTCTCCGATATCAAGGGTATTGGCCCGGAATTTTGTACTTCACAAAATTCTAAGGAAAGGACTACACACCAGCGGTCAACATCAGGAGGGGTTATGGGGTATACCCAAAAATCCCGATGTCATTAAAAAAAGGAAGGAACGTTGAAAAAAAAAAAAACTTCCTTGACGATGGATTTTAATTTTACTATCTTGGATAGTCCTTGGGGTTAAGCCTTGGGTACACTGGTACCAGAGAAAAGGTGGTTTTTATACGTAAGTTGGAGAGAATGAGCTAAATGAGTTGATCCCAACTCAGCTTAGTTCCGGGATGGCGGGTTGTATTGACTACCGTAAATTAATGAAGCCACCCCGAAAGGACAATTTCCACTACCATTTCATGGACAAATGCTCAGAGGCTTGCGAGAAAACGAATACTATTGTTTTCACGATGGTTTTCTCAGGTATTTCCAAAATTAACCATCGCCCAATGATCAGGAAAAGACCATACCATTTACTTGCCCATTCGAAACCTTTGCCTACCGAGCATGCCCTTTGGCACCTCTACAATGCACTAGGCACATTCAAGAGATGTATGATGGCAATCTTCCACGACATGATCAAAAAAACTGGAAGTTTGTTTATGGATGACTTTCGGTTTTTGGAAAAGTTCTTTCTCTACCTGCCTAACCATTTGAAAAAGATGCTTAAGCGGTGTGAAGACACCAAATTTAGCCTTAAAACTGGGAGGAGAAAATCCATTTCATGGTTAAGGAAGGCATTGTTCTAGGACATAAAATCTCCAAGTCCGAGGGAATTTGCGGTCGATTCGTGTTAAGATTGACGTTATAGCAAAGCTCCCTCACCGACTATGTAAAAGGCATCCGTTGTTTTCATTGGGCCATGCCGGGTTTTATAGAAGATTATCCGGAATTTCTCAAAAATAGCCTCCTGACACATTTGCTTGAAAAAAAGACTCTGTATTTATTTCATACAAAGTGTGTATTGAAGCATTTAACACTCTCAAGAGAATTAACCGAGGCTCAATCTGAATTGCCCCCCAGCTGGAATGAACCATAGTGTATTATGTGCGATGCAAGCGATTTCGCTTAGGGTGAGGGGGGTTAGTCTTGGGGCAACGTTCATGAGAAAATTTTAGGCTAGTACACTATGCAAAGCAGCGGAAATCTCGTTACACCACGACAGAGAAAGAAATGTTAGCCGTAGGTTGTCGCATACGAAAAAAATTCGGATCTTACTTGTTTATGAAACAAATGCATGTGGGTCTACGGATCATTCTTGCCTCAAATATCTCTTTGCTAAGAAAGATTCTAGGGAGATTGTTACTCGATGGGTTCTGCTCATTCAAGAGTTCGAATCTTGATTTAGTTGACACAAAAGGATTGAAGATTCTAGCGGTCTGATGATCTTCACGATTTAGAGGAATCCTCAGCTCGATCCAAAGGAGATAAATGAAAAGTTTCCTCTTGAAACTCTTATACGATTTGCTGTTCTCAATGCTCGTTTACCGCAGGCGTATGGTTTGCTAGGACTATCGCAAACTATCTTGCGGGAAATTTGTTGATCAATGGGATGTCATCCAGCAGGAAAAGAAAAATTCTTCAAAGGACGTGAAGCATTAGTTCTGGGGAAGATCCCTGTTCTGTTTAAAATCTGTGCGGATCAAGTTATTCGACGTTTGTTGTTTTTGGCAAAGCAAGCCCTGGAACATCCTCATGGCTTGCCACGATGGTTCCCACCGGTTGGACATCCGGTGCTAACTACACAGCAAGGGAAAAGTCTTCGATTCCGGATTCTTTTTGGCCCCCAATCTACAAAGATGCCCATGAGTAGGTTTATTAAAAAACTGCGCAACTCTGCCAGACGGTCAAGGAAAAAATAAATTTCACAACGGGTGATGATTGCCACTAAATTCCATCAGTTTGGTGAAATCTTTGTCGTCTGGCGGCATTGACTTTATGGTGGCATTCCCTATCCAAAGGCAACAAATACATCCTCGTTGGCCGTTGATTATTTATGCAAAAATGGGGTTGAAGCAAAAGCACTCCCCACCAATGACGCCCGAGTCTGTTTGTAAATTCTTAATCTCTCTTCGCCCGATTCGGTGTGCCCTCGTGCAATCTAAGTGGATCGCGGAATCCCATTTTGCAATGGGACCATTTGCAAAAGGTCATGGGGGGGCCCTTTTAATACTGGGAGTCACTCCTCGTCTCTCCACGCGTATCATCCACAAACAAAGTGGACAAAGTTGAGGTATCCAATCGTGGTTTTGATAGCGAATTCTTCGAAAGAACCGTGGTGCGGGAGAAAACCTACCATTTTGGTAGATAAGCTCGATGATGCCTTTTATGTATGGGCTTTCGCACCGCTTACATAAACCAATTGCGCGGTGTACTCTATAAGATGGTTTACGGAAAAAAAAAAAAAAAGCCTGTCATCTGCCAATTGAGTTAAAAACAACTAGGCCTACTGGGGCTTGGAAACATACGATCTATTGTCTTGGGGGGGAAAAGTGGTGACCACAGAAAGTTCAGCTGCTGATTGAACTTAATGAGCTCTCATGATGAAGCTTTATGAAACTCTATGATTATAAAGAAAAGACATAGATGATCACGACTCCAAGATCATAAACCGGTTTCAACGTCGGTGATCGAGTCCTCCTCTTTAACTGCTAGATTAAAGACTTTTATCGGGACAAGCTTTTTAAAAACCCGCTGGTCAGGACCTTTCACTATCACACAAGTTTTCCCGTACTTGCACCGTCGAGTTATCTCAAAACTCCGGGCCAAACTTCAAAGTGAATGGTCATCGTTTATTATTAAGCACTATTTTGGAGGGGAGTACCAAGTTGGTAGTACCAGATCTCCAAAACATATTCCCTAAGGTCCAATAAATTCAGGTAACGGGGGTCAAGCATTTTTAGGTACCTCAAACAAGCGCTTCGTGGGAGGCACCCCATGCTTATCATAGTATTGTGTAAAAATAAATAAGTGTTTTCTTGTCGTGAGGAGGTTTGCCTCTTCCATTACCCGTGTTTTGTGTTTGTGTTGTTAATTGTCCAGGATTGCCCGGATTGTGAAGAACTCTCATGCTTGTATTTTCATCAGAGTTTACACCTAGCTTTATTTTGGAGAATCCAGTATTCAAAATTAATCGACTAACGTTTTTAACTTTTGGCACACTTATAAAACGGCCTTAGATTTACGTTAGGTGGCCCTACCTTTTCGAAACATCGAGGACGATGTTTAGTTCTAGTATGGGGGGGATCTTCGATTTGATTATTGCCTGCAACCGTTGTTGTCACGTAATCCCGTTTTCACCGCCAAATTTTTGCAAAAATAAAAAAATAATAATAATAAAAAATTAATTTTTTTTTTCAAAAATAAAATAAGTGTTTTGTCACAGTTTCGACTTTCCTAAGTGGTAGATTGAGAATAATTTTTTGACGCGATAGGGTGTTGAGCACTTAGCTAGTTTCTCAAATTGTAGGCTAAGCTTTCACGGGATTTCTATTGCTTAGAATTGTAATAAGGTGAAATAGAACAAGATGTGATAGAGTTAATATAAAGTTTATGTGCTAAGCAAATTCTTCTCAGAGATTATATGAGGAACTTGTGGGCTCTATTTTCTTCCATTAAGGCCTTTTAATCACCTATCATACAGTGCTCATTTCAATTTCAAGCTAAGTCAAATCGATGTTTTTATGAAAAAATAAAGCTTCAAATTTTGTAACTTGATTCTTTAAAACGAATTTTTTCTGTTCGTAGTAAATTGAAAGTTAAAATGCCAAAGAAGCATGAATGAAATATGAATGCAAAAATGCATGAATATTAAAATTATGCCAATGAAGCATACATTTGAGTATATGGAGCAAGTTTAAAGTTGTGTCGTGATATACACTCGGCCCTAAACAACGATGTGGGTTGAGGGTTTCAAACTAAGACATCTTTACCTCTAGGGATTTTTTGGTTTTGGTTGTGATCTAATTAGAAGAAAGGTTCTAGGTGGGGTTCAAACTATGATACCTATACTTAGCCATATTAGGAGAGGTGTTGATGTGTTTTTCTCCTCTACTCTAGCAAAGAGGGAGGGTTTTTCAACTAAGAGCACCGGTCGTTGGTTTTGTATATCTACCTGGGACGCGGATGGCCTAGGTAGGTTGTTAAAACTAAGGAACGCATTCTAGTGTATGTGCTTATGATAATAATGATAAAAATATTGCTAAATATGTTCTACAGTATAAACTTTCGTTCTTTAAAAATCTAAGTTACAAGATTCTAATAAGTTGTTGCTTTGAGTCGTAATTCATCTTGAATTACGACTATGAAAATAAGTTGATCTATGGTTGAGTTGAATTGAGTACACACATGTAAATCATATATCCATGTCGGGAGTTAAAAGTTCACAAGTCATAAGTATGAGTGCTTAACATTTAGACTTATATTGACAAATGATCTTGTTTAATTGCTTGGTTTGGATCTAGTGAAAAATCGGGGACGATGAATTTATCCGTCAGGACGTCCATAGATTATTCTATGGAAGCTTCTCATTCTATGATCCCAGTGTTTATAAACCAAAGGAAGTCGAGCATGTTAGTTAAGAAAAGGAAAAGAAAAATCAAAAAAAAATATATATATTAGGAAAATTAGTGTACATAATAAAAATTGGTAAAAACGGGACTTGTCGAAGCTATTGATTCTTTAGTTCCCCTTGACGAACACTTTGCTACTTTTCAAGGTAATTAGTCGAGGGGGATTAAGATTCTTAGTTTTCTTGAGTGTTTACTTCATAACATTGCGTGAGGACACGGCAATACCTTAGTATGGGGGATTTTGATATGTGTTTAATTACACATACCATTTTTCATATTAAGCGGAATAAATTGTATTTGTTTTTTGCATTTTGTATTGTGCAGGAAACGGGAATATTCAAGGAAAAGGTAGCAAAAAGAAAGCAAAAGCAAGCAATTCCAAGCACGAAGTGTATAGGCGAAAAGTCAAAAAGTCATCAAAAATGAAGAAGACAGATACATTTTGGGGGGCCCCCACCCAAAATGCCCCAAAAACCTCAAGTTGTTTGCAAAAAAGAGAAAGACAGGGTTAAAATTGGCAAGAAGGTAGAGGGATTCATTTAAGTTATACAATTTGAGGGGGTCCAAACTGCCATACCCAAAACGTTTCTTTCCCGCCCCAAAAACCCAGTTACTACTGGTATGTCGTCAATAATTTCTTCCTGCAAAACCATTCTCTATCTAGCCAAAATAATTTCATCCACCCTATCTTAACCCATCCCTGTTGTATAAAAGCCATATTGTTGGCAATCCCTCCCTATTCCAAAGCAATTTCGTTGGTGGTGAGATTGTCTTCAAAAGGGAGCCTCTCAAAAATGAAAATCATTGGCTGGATTTGCTTGGGAGAAACCCTCACACAACTAGCACACTTAGTTTTGCTCTCACAAAAAGAAAACAAGCTGCAAGTCCCAGAGGTTGGAAGACTTCGGCTATATAAAGTTCCTTTTGTGTAAGCCTTTGAGGCAACTTGTTTTAATTTTGATATATAACTTAGTTTATTTTAAGTCCTTACAGCTTATACTTTCAGTTTTTTGTATCACTTTCATGATTTAATGCAAGTGTGAAGTTTTTAAAGTCCAATTTACAATACAGTGTTTTGTTTTTAATCATTTGTTTTGTCTGTTTTATAAAAGTTTCTCATATCACGCTTACTCATAAGCTGTTTCATTATGTTAAAAATACAAAGGTTTAAGTTGGTAAGAGGGGAAAATCACAAATATCACTCTCAAAAATATTCCATGCTTATGATATGGATGATAAGACACTAGGTGTAGGGGCTTATGGGACTTCACTAACTGTTTTTATACAAGCTAGAGATTGTAGATTCTCTGTTTACACCTGTTTTGTGCATGGGTGTTGTAAGTTTTTCTTTTTCTTATGGTTCTTATTTTCTGCGATAATGTTTTAAGTGGCTTTAGTTTTGTTATTTGATAGTTGCAAGTGTTTGTATTACTTTCTTCTTAGTACTGAATATTTTACTTGTTAAAACTGTTAGTTATAAGTTAATACTGCTAGTTGACTTTTGGAGCAGTACTAACTTATAGCTACCAGTACTAACTCCAAAGTTTTTTAGTACTGCTAGGTTAATTTCCTTCGGATTTCAAAGGTATAAGCTAATGTACTAAACTCAGCTAGCAGTACTAACTCCAAGTTAGTACTGTTAGTACTGGTGGGCCATTTTAGCTTATCAGCTTATTATTTCAACTTATTTAAGATTTCTTTAGTTTTTTTTTAAGTAGATTAAGCCTATTTTAGTTTACTGTCTTCAGTAGAACTTATTTTCCTTTTAAAATAATTTTAAGAGTTTATCAGTTTTAGTTACTAGCTTATTTTCTTTTTAGTTTATTTCTAGTTGATTATTCCAATTTACTAAGTGCTTATAAGCGTTGGTGATCTCTGTTTTAGCTTGTTTGCTTATTTATTAATTCTTTAAGTCTTGTTAGCCTAGCAGTACTAACCTTAAGCTAACAGTACTAACTTTAGCCTAGCAGTACTAACTCCAAGTTAGTACTGGTAGTTAAAACTGTTAGTTAATGTTGGTAGTACTGTGTGGTTTATCTTGTTTAAATTTAGCTTAAAAATGCTTTTTATATTTGCTTATTTAGAGTTAGTTTAGCTTATTTAACTTTATCTTAAGTTTTTTTTGAGTTATTTGTGTCTCTTAGTTTAATGTTTTTAACGTGTTTTTGTCTTTCTAGTTTTGATTCTGTTCTAGTTTATTTCTTTTTGCTATTTTTTTATGTGTTTTTGCTTATTTTAATCAATTTTTGTGCCAAAAATTCTTTCCTTGTGACATCCAAAACGCAAAATCATCAATCGTCTTCGCGATTTTCCATTTCTGCCTCGTTGGGACATAACGTCTCGGGAAGGGATAAGGGGGATCACTCTATACTGGCTTCCGGTTTTATTGCTCTCGCCGGTGATTTCGGTCCCTTGGTTTTTTTATATCATTTATAGATATGTTTTATGGGGTGAGTTTGCGGAGTCAATATATATATATATATAATATAATATTTATATTTATATATATATATATAGATATATATATATATATATATATATATATATATATATATATATATATATATATATATATATATTGTGTGTATGCTTTCTTCTTGACGGAATGCCTCCCCTTTATTCGAGGCATCAAGGTATTATTAAAAAACCTATTTAAAAAAATGTTAGTGCGAACTTCGATACTTCGTTGGACTTATATGTTAAAATTTATGTATATAAGATACACTCTTTAAGTGCTTGTTGGAAGCTCCTCTTGTTTGGGAACACCAAGGAATTGAGATATGGAAGTGTACTTACCAAGGGGAAAAGTTAAGTAGACAAGCGCACATATACATAATAACGATGATAGTTATGTATGTAACAAAAATACCATTATATGAGAATAGTATTTTGATCCTAAGGGTTTAAGTAATGTTTAGAAAGCAAGTAGCATTAACTAATAGAATAATAGTGATTAAAAGTTTAAAAATCAAGAAAGTTCGAATTTTGGCTTTTTTGCTAGGGACGGATATCTACCAAAAGCCACTGGACAGATCCTACCATTCTTGGATCCGTTGTCGTAGAGGGGACCCTCAAAAATAGGGCAGAAAGGCAGATACCCAGTTTATTAGCCATAATCCAAAGCACTTAGCATGCAAACACTTAAATCATAAACAATAGCAAGTAAGGGTCCAAAAAGGATAACATATTAAGTCAATAATGATGCTAGTTTCAGATAGCAAGTGTTAAAAATAATAATTCACATAATTAAGATTAGCGAAATTACTTAATTCTGATATCAAATGTAAATATAGTAGAATATGTTATAGTAACCTAAATCATAAAAAGAGATCATGATAGCAAAAAAATACACATAGTAATTATACTATCGGGGCACATGATATGCATGTCTAAGGTATGAGTACTTTACATTATTGACAATTCAAGAAATATTAGAATCTCAGAGACCATGCATTTATAGTTTATAAATCAAATAACAAAATACCTTAAATAAAAAGAACCAAAAACACATGCATCGATTGATAGACACCATTATGAGAACAAAATTACGTTTATTTACTAAACACACCATTATATATGAGAATGGACTTCTTTCAGTATCCATTCAAACAAGGATGTACATTTCCATATTTTAGAACGACCTATTCCTTAAAGAAAATCATTATCTCATTGATGATGATTTGAATTTAGTTAGACGTTCGTCTAGGGTTGTGCTGAGAGTTTCCTAAATTCATTAAGGTTTATTGGTAAAGCATTTATGTGGCTTTTCATGTGTGAGGTGTTCTTCTAGATAAATACAGATTGTAAGAATTTGTGGTTCGAACTAAATGTTGATGATAAGGGTGATATGAAAAAACATGATTTAAATACGTACTGTGTTTGATTTGTTGAGAAGGCATGTTCTAAGTATGTTCTTAGAAGAAAATAAAATAATAAAATAAAAATTATGGCATGTAAAAGTATCTGTATGTCAATAATATTTTAATACGTCATGTTTTAAAATATATACTCGAAAGTAGTTTTATATTATGACAAGGGTAAATATAGTTGAAATTGACTATGCACTAGATGTAATATAAAATAATTCCATATAATGGAAAGTGGGAATGAGAGAAGTAGGCATAGAGCGTCGAGGGAGAACAAAGATGGAAGGTGTTTCAGCTAAGGTTGGAAAAGACGGTTTAGAATAATATATCGTTTGCACTAATAATGACAAGAGTGATTGGGTTGCATGTGATCCTAATGTAACAAGTGCATTGTTGGTTGTCAATGTTTTACGACAACAATAAAGTGGATATTGTGAGACGAGGTGGGGTAGTTATTTCTTAGGTGAATGAAAATGAAAGACACAATAATATGGTGACTCAATAACACTTAAAGATTGAATATCTTCTTTATGTTCTTCACTTGCTAGTAAGTGGAAACAAACTAAAAGACTCAATTATGGAAAAAAAATGAAAGGATCATTGAAGGGTTATTGGGATGAATAAGATTGTGTGGAATATTCTTGAGGTGATATTTATTTGGCTTGGGACGTTTGGGCAAGTGAGGACCAAACATTTGTTGGTAAGGGTGATGATGTTCTTCAAGTGAAGATAGTGAAGATTGTGTAGTTATATGTTTTGAGTATCATGTTTGTGAGGATTGAAGTTTGCCGAACTAAATATTACCATCAATGTGTTTTATGTGTTGTATGGTTTGAGTGTTGTGGTAGACGTCCGTTTTGTTAAGGTTGACTTAAGGGTTAAAGGTTCTAGTAACGAGGATATTCAAAAGAGTGGTTTCTATTGGTTTATGTGAAAGTTGTGTACTTATGTGTTAGAATAAAAGTTGAGTGTTCTTGTGAGTTAGTTTCTAGTGGATAAGAATCACATTTGTGAATTATTGAGAATATGTGAACGTGGTGTACTAGTGTGTTAGGGTAGGAGACAATAAGCAAATCGGTTTGTGTGAACGGGGTGTACTTGTGTTGTGGAAAAATAAATAAGTGTTCTTATGGAAAAAGAAATGAGTGATCTTTTTTGAGGAGGTATTAGTCCTAATAGTAAAGTTAGGGTAAGAGCCAGGTTACAATCTTGGTCACCAATTTAGTTTGTGTGAACGAGGTGTACATGTGTGATGGAAAACAAAATGAGTCCGTAGGGTAAAAGTTTATTTGAATCAGTTTCTAGTGAATAAGAATCACATTTGTGAGTTCTTAAGAATATTTGGTGAAAGACTATATATGAACGAGTGTGTTTTCCCTCCCACTTAATTCGTGTTCATTCGAACATGACGTGTCGAATAAAAATAAATAAAGAAGAAAACAAATGATGACGGAAGTGATGAGCTTGACAATGTCAAGAAAAGATGTGGTTAAGCATAACATTGTTCTTCAAAACCATGAAGTTAACTTTGCTCTTCTCAACATTGCTATGTTCATAGACAATCACATGATGAGGTAATGAGCGTTTTCTTTAAAGGCTGGGTAGCGGGGAAATAGTGGGAGGAGCAAGTTATTTAGCCATCATATATAGTGTAGAGGTATGATTTTAGGTTTTTCGTTTTTTATTAGTTGGTATGAAAAATGAGTGAAATATAACGTTTTATAGTTCGAAGCGGATCCCTAAAGATATGAGACGGGCCTGATATAGTAACAAAGGAGTGGGAACAAGTTACTATGAGGAGTTTTGGCAGTATTTGTCGTTTACGACGGGAGGGACGGTGAAAATGTTTATTTCGGAAGGAAAAATAATCAAGTAAATAAACAAGATAATGATTTATAGTGATCTATAATAAAATCCTTAGGGTTTAAGAAGATTGTTGATGTGTAACTCATATAAAAATTTAGTGGACACGAGACAATTACCCTAAACTCAAAAGACACTAAGTCACTTAAGTGTATTAATCATAAGAATCAAATATATTGATGTACAAGACTATATGATGTCTATATGTTTATCTAGATATACGGATCTAATGATATAGTGTTGGTTGTACCAAGAAAAGACGACGTAGGACAATATAAAAAGTTCTCATAACACTTGATTAAGTCACATACATATATCATACAAAAACATGTTTGCATTTAGCATTTAATTATATATACCGTTTAAAGATAATTTAGAGATTATTAAATTGTGATTGACTACCAAAAAACAAAATTGTCCAATTAATTATGCAATTCACAATATAGAGCAAGTAGTAATGAATGAGTTATCAAAATAACATAACGAAAATTTAATCATATCTCACGTGAGAAAACAAGTTAACATTTTGAATTCACAAGATACATATGACAAGTGCAAGTAGTCTAGATCGGATAAATTCAATCCTAATTATCTACTTGTCTAATAAGCAATTCCTAATGCAAATTAGAAGTTCATTAAATGATAAACTTATCATTAGACAATTTTAGAAAGAGCCATTTAATTCATCTTAGAGAACGACTATGAGATATCATTGTGGTGGCTCAATTAAGGCTAAACACGACCATTTTTATGGAGGAACCCAAAACTGCTTCCCGAAAGCAATTCAACCATTAGGTTATTTGAATTTCTTGTGCAGTTTAGATTCTCTAGTAGTCATTCTCATTTTAGAATAAAATAGAATTCTCGAATTTTCCTAATGAAGTGTAGCAAAGATGAAAATTTGCAATTAGACCATAATACTTGGCATAATATGACTTATAATAATTATTGTTTCAATTTCGTGGTTTCTTATAATCTAATCAATGTTGTTTATAAATTCTAGGGTTTATTGAGGAGAGCAATGAAAATTTTTTGTGAGTTAAAACATTGATTGAGACTTGCTAGATCTTTAGGAGTATACATAAGTGTGACAATGTGGAGTATGTAATTAAGGTATTCTAAGAATGACATTTGTCATGTCTTTTTGTAAATAAATACAACTTAAGGGTTATTTATCAATAGATAGTGTGTGATGTTATTTCATTGTGAAAGTTGATGTTTCATAAAGGGTTAGTGTACATGTTTGTTAGACCTTAGACAAGTGAAAAATGACAAAAGGAATATATTCAAATTTGATGACCACAGATAAATCTACCTAAATTAAAGACGGATCTCCCTTATGGAGGATCCGTAGATCGCACAGGGTTGTTGAAAATGGTCAGGGAATACGAATTTGTCTTTATTTGGGTGTGGTGTTAACTTTTTAGTGATGGGAGAAGCTTTATTAGAATAGGGTTTCTTGGGTTTGAACTTTCGGATTCGATTCCAATTTTGAGGTTTAATGTGGAAGTTGTCGTGAATTTTTTGATGAAATTTCAACGTGTCAATCCAACTAGAGCGTGTTAGCTTTTAGCATATTTTTGATCATTGCTAATAACACAAGCATTATGAACATTTAGGCGTAACAAAGCATCGTCAATACAAGTGTGAATTGCAATTCAATGATTATTCTTTTTGTCTTATGGTCGATTTCGTAATTTCATGTAATAACTAAAATAGTTAAACACGTTATAGATCGAAATAAAATATCTAATGGTCGTTTTATTGATATTTCCGTTTGTCTTGATAATTTATAATCTCGACCTCACAGCTTCATATTTCTAAATTTTTTTTGTAAATGGGTATAGAATAATATGAGGATTAAATTATCATTTTGAATAATAATCATCTTTATATTCGAAGTCCACTTACGATCACTTATAGAAAGAAAGCAAAATAATAGTTTATAGAATATGTTCCATGATTCCTAATTTTAATCTTAGATAATTGAATTGTTCTCGTTTTAAATTCATTAAGTTAAAAAATAATGTTATTCTTATTTGGTATAGAGAGAAAAAAGTTATAACAAAAAGTGAATTTGAGTCTTGATTCGTGCTTTTGAATTGTATGAGCAAAGTTACATATATTGTGCATTTGCTCGTGTTTGGTTTTTAGGAAATGACAACTTTACCAAAAATGGCATTGCCAAAGTTAATTACTTGAATTATCTCGGGACGAAACAAATCCAAGTCGTCAAATCCTACTTTGACGTGCATTTTAAACATGTTATTATTAATAATAGAAACACACCTATTGGACATGTAGACTTAATATACTCATTATCACAAGTATGGGTTATGAATCGATGTATTTCTTTTCGTCTTTGAAAAGGGATAATCATTATTTTCATATCAAAACTAGTGTGATTGGTATGTAGATTCGAGGTTATATCTTGTGTTGTGGTTTTGATATAATTGAAGCTAGACATAAAATGGAATCCTGGTTTCATATCAAAAACTCAAAAGTACTTGGCTATTAGATTGAAGATGATATCATTCATTAATTTCAATAATGAATCGATATATATATCTGAAATTTTCTTGACATCACTAACGCTTCTTTTAAAAGGGAAAAGAAAATAAATATTTTCTAAATAAATGTGTTTTTATTAAGCATACTACTAGTCTTAAGTATGAGATCATTTAAAATGATGGGTTTACTTGTTTCTTTGGTATTTCCGTATATTTTATATATGAGAAAAACTTATTAGTTATTGTGCACAATATGCTTAGATTTTGACTTCTAAAAGTACACAAAATTATCATAGTCATTTTTAAGCATTACGAATATTTTTCAAAACTACTACATGTCTATATAATATTTTCAAGCTTTTAACTAGAGTGAATATTTTCATTTCAAGTTAATGTTAATGTGAAAATTTATTCAAAGATAAAACTTCAAAATGAAAGTGTTTTCTTACCAAGAAAGTTAATCTTTCAAATTTAGAATTACAAGAAATTCTATGTTCATTTTAATCCAAATATTTATTAGTTGTGATTGTGAATTAGACTAATGCAAGCACAAGCTAAGTTTTAAAACACATTTTTTTTTTTTATTATAATGTATTATTATGATTTTTTTCTCTTGTTTAGACAACCTATGTTTAAGCAAGATAATAGGATGACATATCCTAGAGACCTTCTTGAGACTTTGATAAAATGAAAGTGTTTAATATATGGTGGTGACACATTTTATCACTTGAACTAGTAACAACGATAATCGTGCAATACAATATTATTCAAAAGATTTGACAAACTTGCTTAGCTCTCAATCCTAAGTGGGTTAACATAAATTATAGGATTTAAAAAATGTTGATATAACATTTGTAAACATAGTGATCTATATCTATATGCAATGCAAAAGCAATTTCTTAACTTAGTGCAAGAGATCTTCCATAAGATCAATTGACGCATATGCATGAACACTAATAAATAGCACACATGATGAGATTATGCTAATCAACAAAGATGCTCAACTACAAATTCAATAAGCATATCAAAGATTGATTAACAATATTAAGATGCAAAGTAGAACAAATTATCATTTAGCATAACACTTCGTTTTGTGTGTTACGTATAACAATGTATACATAGCTTGATTTTATTTGTAAATAAATTAGTTTTCTCCCCATTAGTAAGTTTAAAAAATGCATTTATTTTTCAATGATAAAATACACCAACTTTCAAAAGTAAACCAACTAGAAGTGTCTGACTCGAAAGGAAAGGTTAAAATCAACTTTTTACGCTAAAATAAAATTTTAGTTTTGGACACTCTATGGCATTTTACTTATTTGACTAATTTAAAATCAGAATTAATACTTGAGACTCATTCCATTGGAAAGTACATTCAAAATTCTTCAATTTTGATTTTTGAATCATCGAAATCCGACGCACGGTTGATTTTCTACGAATTTTTAAAATTTGACAAAAACTGAAAACCTCATGGACGGATCCACTTTTGGTGGATCCGTGGATCGTACAAGTGGTGAAATTTTGGCAGAATCGTTTATCACACTTTTAGACACATTATTCCCTTTGTTTGGGATTCTTAAAAAGACCTTCAAGCTATTGTAACACGTTATATTTAACACCAAAACTTGTAAGTACTAAACAAAGAACTTTTTACATTATGTGTCGCTTGATAGGAAATTCGTTACATGAACCGTGCTCTAATAAAAAACCATTTGTTTTGAAAACTAGAGCGATGTGGCTTTGGTACCAATTGTGGAATCGTAGAGGGGGGTGAATACGTTTCCATTAATAAATTAAAACTTTTGTATCAAACAATCAATCAAGTTTATACTACAAGAAGCTCTAATAAAAAACTATTTGTTTTGAAAACTAGAGCGACATGGCTCTGGTACTAATTGTGAAATCGTAGAGGAGGGTGAATACGTTTCCATTAATAAATTAAAACTTTTGTATCAAACAATCAATCAAGTTTATACTACAAGAAATTACTAAAGAATATCAAACAAAGCATATCATCACAACACAATATATAACACAAACATAGATGCAATGCATATATGAATATAAATCGATAAAGGCAAATATAAATGTAAAGTGATAAGTAAAAGAAAGCGCAAACTGGACACGATGATTTATAGTGGTTCGGCTACGAAGCTCCTGTTCGCCCTACTCCACTCCTCGAGTACCCAACTCGAGAGTTACTTCACTAGATCAACAAGCTCCTTTAAGGCGAAGAAAACCATACAATGTCGCTTACACTTTATCCGGTACTAAGCTAAATACCGAGTCCTACTTTGAGGTAGAACCAACCTAACATCGCTTACACTTTATCCGGTACTAAGCTAAATATCGAGTCCTTCTTCGGGTACAACCAAACCTGTTATGTTTTATGGCCCAACATAACAAACCTTGTATTTTATAGCCTAAACACATAAACCACCTAACATCTAGTTTGTTGTATAATGATTGATACACAAATGTGTATATTGATGATCCAAGACATAATTGTCAACTGGATGTAAAAGCCTAATCTAAAATATCAAGATCACTAAGCATGATGTTGTTGATGAAGATGACAAGTCTTTTGGCTTGTTGTGATGGATCTTCGTATATGTAGGTATGTGGTGGATGATGATGGCATGATCTATAAGCTTGCTTGAATGGAGGATTATGTAGACTCATGCTTGAAACAAATGAAAGTTAAAAGTATTATGATCAAGGGTTATTGGGGTTTTAATGATATGATTAATTGTGTTTTTACATTATAAAAACTTGTTTATAATGATCCTAAATGTGTGTAATAATGTGGAAGAAATGTTGTGAAAAGCTTGGGTGAAAAACTAAGCAAATGGGTGGTATTTATAGAAAACTCAAAACTTGGCCGTCAAGGTGCCACGGATCCAGGGATGGTGGATCCGTCGGCCTTTTAGGTGGATTCGTGGGTCGCACGGTCCAATTTCAAAATTGTTAGAAATCTTTTTAAATCTTTTTAAATCTTTTGCTTAGATCCTTAATGTACTTATAAAATCTGATTAAATTTTGTTCTAGAAGAAAAATCAAGCTTAACATTAAAATGGTAAGATTTGTTAGATATGAAAAGATTTTGTAAGATTTATTTCCAAAAATGGTTAAACAAGAATAATTAGTTTTGTCTTTATTCCCTAATTATTTTGTCCTATTATCTAATATGGTTAGACATGTTTTGATCTTCCAAGATTGTTTCCTAATATGGAAGATTGCTTCTAGAAGAAAGATCTTATTCTAGTTAGTTAAGTAATTAAGTTTTGTCCTATTCTCTAATATGATTAATTACTTATTAATCATTTTCAATGGTTTGTTAAATGGTTTGATCATAATGCAACTTAACAAACATATTCATACATTTTGTTGAAGCATGAGTAGACTCGAGACGTCAAGAGGTGTTGATGAATATATGCATTGATGAGTTGTAATCACGCATAACTGACACATTTTATGTTATTTATTACAAGTTACTTGTTTGCCATTATTAAAATCAAAGGACTTTTTTAGTTTAAATATCGTAATATTTTCACTAACATATTCTCTAATTTGATTAAATGGCTCTTCCTAAATATGCCTAATGATAGTCTACATCGATAGACTTTGTATCTCATTAGG
>BQNB010032855.1:0-52824 GCA_026074375.1 Tanacetum coccineum
AAGCAAAGGGTGATGTATTGTCAAATCCTTAGAGATACTAAGTAAGGAAGTCTAGTAGGTGACAAGGAAGGGCTATGTTATGAGTTTGCAAAGCTAGAAGTAGCTATGGAGTGTTGTTTGGGTCTTGTGGTGCCGCGGCATACTTGGAGCCAAAAGAGAAGATGTGGCTAATTTTCTAGCCAAGTGATGGGTTAAGTAGCTTGGTAAGCTGCTATGGAAGCAAGTGGGTGAGTCACCAAGGTGTGTGGTAGCTTGGTTGCATGAAAAATGGGTAAAAACTAGCAAAAAGGTGTACGCGCGTTCATAAGGCTCGAACTAGGGTTTTCTTAGTTATTTTTTGAGTAAATTTGATTAGTAATGATAGATTAAGGATCACAAGACTTGTATTAAGGGTTTACAACAAGTTTTGATTGGTGGTTTGCATTTAAAATGGGTAAAAATGAGTAAACGGGTCATAGTTTGAAATTAGGGTTCGTTTAGGGTTTTCTAGGTTTAATTCTTGTACATTGTTGTAAAAATGATGAAATGATGATAGAATATGATTTGTGATGTTGTAATTTATGTATTTACAACTTATTTTAGTAATGGTTTGGGTTTACAATGGATAAAAATCAAGAAATGGGTCATGGTGTAGTATTTTGCTCGGGTTAGGGTTTCTAGGTTTCATTTCATGAAATCTTATGAATTGAGGATGATTATGAAATGTAAATGAAGTGTATGATTTGTTGTACCTTTTACTTTATTAGTTTGTACAAGTTTCTTAGGAAAACAGAGGTAAAACGACTATTCAAGATGTCATGCTTAATGAATTGTACATTGTGCTTTTAAGGACTTGTACCTTTCTTTGGAGGGAATTTATATTCAAATGGGATGTTATATTACTTGTATATATGCTTTAGTAGCTTGTGCATTCACTTTAGATATTATCTTTTCATGGAATTAGGGTTTAAAGATATACGATAACGGTTTAAAGCTTGTTTTGATATAACGTTGCGAATGGTACATTATATGAGTAATGTACTTTACAATAATGATATTAAGATATTTACTTGACATATTATAATGTTTGCTTGACATATATGAAGATAGGATTGCCATAGGTAGGTTGTGTGAGCTCGTTAACTTTAGATATGCAAGTTATGTTGCATATTGAGATATTGGTAATGTAAGTAATGTAATAAAGCAAAAAATTTCCTTGTAAAAAAAGTAATATATTATATAACAGAGAGATATTACATTGGTGAAATTTGTGGGTTGTTATATGTTAGTACTACTAGAGTAAACTTCTAAGCTAGTTAATACTGCTTGTGCTCAGTTACAACTGCTGAATGATTACTACTGCTAGAAGGAATATGCTGACAGAGATGAGATCAAAGATTGATTGGAGAACAAGAATACTTTCGAAGATAAGTATTAGTTATTTGTAAAGAAGATATGTATAACTTATTTCCTTAAGAGATTACGTTTTGTTTATAGAAAAGATCATGATAAGTTAGGAAAGTATTGTAAACCTTGTAGGACTCCTTGGTGTATAAAAGGAGGTCCTAGGGCATAATGTTATAGGTACATCTTTGATATTTGTAGCTTCAAGGTTTTGTAAACCCTAATACTATTAAGAGTGTTCGTTTTATATTGAGGCTAAAAGTTTGGTAATCTGTCTTGTTATTAATTTTGTGTTACTGTTTTATTAGAATTCTTCTTAGTATCATTGTCTATACTCCGCATAGTCTTTGATATATTCAATCAAAGTTTCTACCATAGTTGTCTTGGATTTATTCAATACAACTAAGCTTCTTACAAGCTAAGCAAGATCTATTCAAGTGGGATTAACAAGTGGTATCAGAGCTTGTTGAGAAACTTTGAATAAGAAGAAACAATCTACACATACCAGAACTATTTGTTTATGAAAACATAGAGGCAGGATCTTCAATAATGGTTGTTGCTACAAAACTTCCAGTACTTAATCCAGGAGAATTTGAGCTTTAGAAAATGAAGATAGAATAGTACTTTATAATGACAGATTATGCTCTTTGGGAAGTAATAGTAAATGGAGACTCACCTCCACCAAAGAGAACTGTTAATGGTGTTGAGCAAACATATCCTCCTACAACTGCAGAGGAGAAGTTAGCAAGGAAGAATGAGTTAAAGGCAAGAGGTACACTATTGATGGCTCTTCCAAATGAACATCAACTAAAGTTTAATACCTACAAATGTGCCAAGACTCTGATGGAAGCCATAGAGAAAAGGTTTGGAGGTAATAAGGAGTCAAAGAAAACTCAAAAGATACTTCTAAAGCAACTGTATGAGAATTTTAATGGATCAAGCTCAGAAGGACTTGATCAAACCTATGATAGGCTTCAAAAGCTTATCAGTTAGCTAGAGATTCTGGGTGAAACTATTTCTCAAGAAGATATGAATCTGATGTTTCTAAGAAGTCTTCCATCAGAATGGAAGACTCATAGATTGATCTGGAGAAACAAACCTGATTTAGACACCTTAAGCATGGATGACCTATATAACAATCTGAAGATTTATGAAACTAAAGTTAAAGGGTCATGAAGCTCAAACCAAAATTCATAGAATGTGACTTTTGTGTCTTCCAATAACTCTGGCAATTCCAATCAAACTTATGGTTCTAACTCTGCCAATACTGATAGTATGAGTGATGTTATGATCTATTCTTTCTTTGCAAACCAATCTAAAAATCCACAATTAAATAATGAGGACTTACAACAGATTGATGTTGATGACTTAGAAGAGATGGATCTAAAGTGGCAGATGGCTATGTTGACCATGAGAGCCAGAAGATTTCTAAATAAGACTGGAAGGAAGATTAATACAAATGGCTCTGAGACCATAGGGTTTAACAATTCAAAGGTGGAATGCTATAACTGTCATAAAAATGATCATTTTGCATAGGAGTGCAAGGCTCTAAGGGCGAACTAGAACAGAGAACCTGTAAGAAGGAATGTGACAGTGGAAACAACAGAGACAAAAGCTTTGGTGGCTCAAGATAGACTTGGGTATGACTGGAGTGATCAGGCTGAAGAAGGACCTATAAACTTTGCACTTATGGCATATACATCTTCAGGTTTTTCAAGTTCTTCAAGCTTAGATTCTGAGGTATTTACTTGTTCTAAAGCATGTTTAAAATCTTATGAAACTCTCAAAGAACATTATGACAATCTGACAAAAGATTTTAATAAGTCTTAATTAAATGTAGGTGCTTATAAAGCAGTTTTAGAATCTGTAGAGGCTAGACTAGATATGTATAAAAAGAATGAGGTTATTTTTGAGGAAGACATAAAGATTTTAAAACTTGATATTAAGTTAAGAGATAATGCACTAACAGAGCTTAGAAAGAAATTTGAAAAAGCTGAAAAGGAAAGAGATGATTTAAAACTTACCTTAGAAAAGTTTGGAAATTCATCTAAAAATCTAAGAAAACTATTAAAGATTCAAGTAAGTGATAAGTTCAAGACTGGTGTAGGGTTTGATAGTCAAGTGGTTGATAGTTAAGTGTTTAATAGTCAGGAGAATAATAGGTACAAAACAAGTGAAGGGTATCATGCTGTCCCCCCTCCCTATACTGGGAACTTCATGCCCCCTAAATATGATTTGGTACTTGCTGATGAGGGAGAATATGTTTTTAATGAGTCAGTAACTAGTATACCTGATGTTGTAACAAGTGAAGCTAAGACTAATGTGTCAAAACCTAAGCCTGTTAGTGAACCTCTTATTGAAGATTGGATATCTGACAGTGAGGATGAGAATGAGACTGAGTTTAAGTTTAAACAAAGAAAACCTAGTTTTGCCAAAACAGAATTTGTTAAATCAAATGAGCATGTGAAAACACCTAGGGAGTCTGTTAAGAAGGTAGAGAACAAAAAGCAAGCTAAATACCCTATGAAAAACAGTCAAAGCCCTAGAGGTAACCAGAGAAACTAGAATAATTTCATGACTCAGAAATTAGAAAGTAATTTTCTGTTTATAAATAAAGCTTGTTATGAATGTGGCAGTTTTAATCATTTGATCAAAGATTGGGATTTGTATGAAAAGAAAATGGTAGATAAAACTGTATGGAACAATGCTAGAAGGGCAAATCACCAAAATTCTCAAAGAATGACTCACCCTCATCCAAAAGGAATTTTTGTTACAAAAGCAGTCTTAATGAAATCTGGCATTAAAACACTTAATACTGTTGGGCAAAACTTTTCAAAAGCAGTAGTATCAGTTAATACTGCCAGACCAATTAATACTGCCTACCCAAGACCAACAGTGAATAGTGCAAGGATCTCATCAAATGTTTTTAATAGAGCACATACAAATGTTAGAAGACCCTTTAACAAGTCTACAACAAATATGAACAACAATTTAAAAGAAAATGTTAATACTATTAAGGGAAATGTTACTACTGCTGGGCCAAAAGTAGTAGTAAGTGATAAGAAGGGAAATGAGGCTAATGCTGTTTAGACCTCAGCATGTTGGGTTTGAAGACCAAATCAAAAGGTTTTAGACCATGTCTCTAGACATAATGGTGCATCAATGAATTTTAAAAGATTTGACTATGTTGATGCACAAGGCAGATTCAAGTCAGTAATGGCTTGGGTCCCCAAGAGAGCCTGATTCTCTTACTTTTATGCAGGGAAATCCACAGCTAGAATTGCAAGAAAAATGAGTAATTGACAGTGGATGCTCTAGGCAAATGACTGGAAACAAGTCCTACCTCTCAGATTATGAAGAAATTATTGGTGGATTTGTTGCATTTGTAGAAGATCCCAAAGGAGGTAGAATCACTGGTAAAGGTAAAATCAGTACAGGAAAATTGGATTTTGAAGATGTGTACTTTGTTAAGGAGCTTAAGTTTAACATTTTCAGTGTCTCACAAATGTGTGACAAGAAAAACAGTGTTCTTTTTACAGACAAGAAAAACAGCTTAAGCTACTTAATGAAAATCATGTCTTGCTTAGAGTTCTTAGAAAAGATAACATGTACAGTGTTGATTTAAAGAATATTGTCCCTTCAAGAGGTCTAACTTGTCTCTTTGCAAAGGCCACCTTGGTCTCTTTGCAAAGGCCACATTAGATGAATTCCTAATCTTTGGCATAGGAGGCTTGGGCATATAAATTTCAAAACACTAAACAAACTAGTGAGGGGAAATCTTGTTAGAGGTTTACCTTTAAAAATTTTTGAAAACACACAATAGTCGAAATTTGAAAGTTCAGTACACACAATAAGAAAAAAAAAGTTCAGTACACACAATAACAAAAAGTGACAAGTATGATACATTTTCAAGTAATTAACCCTTTTTTATAAAATAAAGATTTTAAAAAGTTTGATTTTTTTTTAATTTTTGTAAAATTTTTTACGAAAAATATTTTTTTTTAATACAAAAAGTACAAAAAAAGATTTAATTTTTAAAAAAAATTTAAGATTTTACAAGGTACAATTTTTTTAAAAACATGATATTCCTCACATTGATTCTGTATTGGGTACCAAACATATGAATCTATCCTCTTTCTTGGGACTTATTCTCTTTCTTTATGATTCCATTCTCTACTTCATTTCCATTCTTTGTGATTCAGTCGTACCAAACCTCCCCTAATAGAGGCTGCTAGGACTATGCTAGCTGATTCAAAATTGCCAACAACTTTCTGGGCTGAAGCAGTTAATACTGCTTGTTATGTCCAAAATAGGGTGTTAGTTATCAAGCCTCACAACAAGACCCCTTATGAACTTTTTCTAGGTAGAAAACCTGCCTTAAGCTTTATGAGACCATTTGGGTGTCCTGTTACAATCCTTAATACCATAGATCACCTAGGTAAACTTGATGGAAAGGCTGATGAAGGGTTCTTTGTAGGATACTCTACCAATAGCAAAGTATTTAGAGTATTCAACATTAGAACTAGGATAGTAGAAGAGAACCTGCATGTACAATTTAGTGAAAATACATCTAATATTGCAGGAAGTTGACCTAATTGGCCTTTTGATATAGATGCACCAATAAATTCTATGAACTATAAGCCAGTTGTTGCAGGAAATCAGTCTAATGGTAATGCAGGTACAAAAGCATATGATGATGCAGGTAAAGCTAGAATGGAGACAGTACCCAGCAAAGATTACATTTTGCTACCAATGTGGCATGCTGATCCACTATTCTCTCAGAATTCAAAGGATTCTCCTGATGCTAGATTCAAACCATCAGGGGAGGAAGAAAAGATAGATGTTGAAGATCCAGGGAATGAAAGTGGAAATCTAACTGAATGGAAAGATAGTGAGGTTCCAAGTACAGAGGAGCCAAGAATTAATCAAGAGAAGGATGATTATATTAACAGCACACTAACAATATTAATACTACTAGTGATGGAAATAGCACTAACAATGTTAATACTATTAGTTCAACTGTTAATGCTGTTGTCACAGAAGTTAATGCTGTTGATCCAAAAACAAGCATTGAACTTCTAAATGATCTAAATATGCCTAAATTAGAAGACATTGTTTATTCAGATGATGATGAAGATGTTGGTGCAGAGGCTGACATGAACAAAGATCATCCAGTTGACCAAATCATTGGAGACTTGAATTCAGCACCTCAAACAAGAAGAATGACAAAGAATTTGAAAGAACATGGTTTGTTTAGTTCAGTTCAGCAAAGAACAAACCATAAAGACTTTCAAAATTGTTTGTTTACTTGCTTTTTATCACAAGAAGAACCCAAGAAGGTAATCCAAGCATTGAAGGATCCAAGTTAGATAGAAGCTATGCATGATGAGCTTCTACAATTCAAATTACAAAAGGTTTGGACCCTGGTGTATTTACCAAATGGCAACAGGGCCATAGGCACTAAATGGGTTTACAGAAACAAGAAGGATGAAAGAGGCATTGTGATAAAGAACAAAGAAATATTGGTTGCTCAAGGGTACACATAAGAAGAAGGGATTGACTATGATGAAGTTTTTCCCCTATTGCCAGAATTGAAGCAATTGGCCTATTCTTAGCCTATGCCTCATTTAAAGACTCTGTGGTGTACCAAATGGATGTCAATAGTGCTTTTCTTTATGGAAAGATTAAAGAGGAAGTCTATGTTTGTCAACAACCAGGATTTGAAGATCCAGACTTCCCTGACAGAGTTTACAAAGTAGAAAATGCTCTTTATGGATTGCATCAAGCTCCTAGAGCTTGGTATGAGACCTTGTCTACTTATTTGATGGAAAATAGGTTTCAGAGAGGACAGATAGACAAAACTTTGTTTATCAAAAGGAACCAAGGTGATATTTTGATAGTATAGGTATATGTAGATGATATCATTTTTAGGTTTACAAAGAAAAAGTTATGCACAGAGTTTGAGAGGATGCATAAGAATTTTTAGATGATTTCTATGGGTGAACTCACATTCTTCTTAGGACTGCAAGTAAAGCAGAAGGAAGATGGGATTTTTACAAGCCAAGACAAGTATGTGACTAAGATTTTGAAGAAATTTGGCTTTAGTGATGTCAAAACAGCAAACACACCCATGGAAACCCATAAGCCTTTGCTCAAAGATGCAGATGGTAAAGATGTAGATGAACACATGTATAGATCAATGATTGGCTCATTGATGTATCTTACTTCTTTAAGACCATATATATTGTTTGTTGTATGTGTATATGCCAGATTCCAAGTTAACCCTAAAGCTTCACATCTTCATGATGTGAAAAGAATTTTTAGATATCTTAAAGGTCAACCTAAATTGGGCCTTTGGTATCTTAAGGATTCACCTTTTGATTTGGTGGCATATACTGACAGTGACTATGCAGGAGCAAGCTTAGATAGGAAGTCCACAATAGGAGGTTGTTAATTCCTAGGATTTAGATTGATTTCATGGCAGTACAAGAAGCAGACTGTGGTTACTAATTCCACAACAAAGGCTGAATATGTAGCTGCTTCAAGTTGTTGTAGTTAAGTGCTTTGGATTCAAAATCAATTGCTTGATTATGGGTATAACTTTATGCATACAAAGATCTATATTGATAATGAGAGTATTATATGCATAGTGAAGAACCCTGTTTTCACTCAAAGACAAAGCATATTGAGATTAGACATCACTTCATCAGAGATTCTAATGAAAAGAAGCAAATTCAAATGATCAAGATTCATACTAACAAGAATGTTGCAGATTTGCTTACAAAAGCATTTGATGTAAGTAGATTTCAATATTTGACTGCTAGTATTGGAATGCTAAATCTTTAATGTCCTGATTAAGAAAATGGTGAGGTAAATGAATAGAGAGAATTAGTGAGATTAAAAACAAAAAGATAGACGTGTGATAAAAACAAACAGAGTGATTTAGTGAGAAAAAGAATTGAGAGAAGTTGTGAGTTAAAAAACAAAAAAGAGAGATGTGTGATAATAACAGACAGAGAGAATTATGAGCTAAAAGAATTAAGAGAAATCAAAACAGACAAAGAGAATTGTGAGCTAAAAGAATTGAGAGAAATCAAAAACAGACAGACAGAATTGTGAGCTAAAAGAATTGAGAGAAATAAAAAAACAGACAGAGAGAATTTGTAAGTTAAAATACTAATTTGATGATGGAAATGCTGATTAAAAAGGAATTGGAGTTAATGCTGGTGATTCAAAGTTAATGCTGCTAGGCATAAACTTACTGCTACTAGAGAAAGTTAATGCTGCTATGCATAACTTACTATTGTTGGTTGTAAGTTAATGCTGCTAGGCTTAATTTACTACTAAGTTACTATTGTTGGATTACTTACTACTGCTAGTTGAAAGTTAATGTTGTTAGGCATAACTTACTACTGCTAGCGAACGTTAATGCTGTTGAGGGTATTTATATAAATACTTCAATTAAGGGTTTCATTCAAACTTTTACTCGATTTCAATCTTTGATATACTCTCTAATCATAAACCCTAACTCAATTTTATTGTTAATCATCAAAACCTATCACAATGTCTGCTCTAAAGTTTGATGATTCATACAACATGGTCGCGTTCTTGGCTAAACCCACTGAAAGTGAAGAGTTTGAGCAAATTTTGGATTTCTTGAATGCGAATCCTATCAAATATGCGTTAACGGTTAATCTTACAATCTATACTTCATGTATTGAGCAGTTTTAGGCTACTGTAAAGGTGAAAACTGTTAATGGAGAAGTTCAGTTACAAGCCCTAGTGGATGGGAAGAAAGTGATCATCACTGAGACAAGTGTAAGAAGAGATCTTCAATTAGAAGATGCTAAAGGAATTAAATGTCTATCCAATGCTGATATTTTTGAGCAACTTGCTTTAATAGGGTATGAAAAACCTTCTCAGAAACTTACATTTTACAAGGCTTTCTTTTCTCCTCAATGGAAGTTTTTTATTCATACTATTCTGCAATGCCTAAGTGCTAAGTCTACTGCATGGAACGAATTTAGTAGCACTATGGCCTCTGCAATAATCTGCTTAGCCACAAACCAAAAATTTAACTTTTCTAAGTATATCTTTGAAAGTATGGTGAAGAATGTGGATAGTAGTGTCAAATTTCTAATGTATCCAAGGTTTGTGCAAGTCTTTCTTTTTATGGGTTAAAACAATGTTGGTGTATGTACTCATGATGAAATTTTTGTTACACCCTCTCACACAAAGAAGGTATTTGGCAATATGAAAAGGGTTGGGAAAGGATTCTCTGGAGCAGTTACACCCTTATTTCCAACCATGATGGTTCAAGATCACGGGAGAATAGGTGAGGTTCAGTAGTCCTATGTCCTATCCCACGCACCTATTTTTACATAACAAACTTCTTCAACCCCATAAGAAATTAAAAACCAAGGATGCCTAAAAAGATAAAGAACTAAGATTCTAAATCCAGTGGTCCTACAAGAGCCTATCGCGATGAGGTGCATGAGGATTATGTACCTACACTTTCCAATGATCCAACTGCTCAGTGGTGGGATAGTCTGAAAAATCAATTGATTTTGATAGAAATTTGTACCAAATTGAAACAAAGAGTCCTTGACCTGGAAAATACTAAGACTGCTCAAGCACGGGAGATTTCAAGTTAGAAGTTGAGAGTCAAGAGGTTAGAGAAGAAAGAAGGGTCAAGAACTCACAAGCTCAAAAGACTATTCAAAGTTGGTAGATCTACACAAGTTGTTTCCTCTGAAGATGAAGGTTTGGGTGATCAGGAGGATGCATCCAAACAGGGAAGGAAAATAGATGACATTGACCAAGATGCAGAAGTTACATTGGTTGATGAAACTCAGGGGAGGTATGACGATGCTCAAATGTTTGATACAGATGTTTTTAATGGTGAAGAAGTGTTTGTTGCAAAGCAAAGTGAAAAAGTTGTTGAAGAAGTAGTTAGTATTGCTGAAGTTAGTGTTGCTGCAATAATTACTACTGAAGAGATCACTTTGTCTTAAGCATTGGCTGAATTGAGTAGTGCAAAATCTAAGGTTGTGGTACAAGATCCAGTGCAGAGTACAACCATAACAGCACCTTCAACAATACCCAAAGCTAAAAGCATTACTTTTAGAGACCCTGGTGAATCTACAACAAGAACAACACTATCACCAATACTTCAAACCTCAAGGAAAAGGCAAAGTAAGATGATTGAAACCTGAGAAGCCTTTGAAGAAAGAAAGAAAAAATAAGACCAATGGAAGAATTGTTGTCAAGCGACAAGCTGAACGATGAAGAACAAGTAAGAATTGCAAGAGAGAGGTGAGAATGTTAATGTAGCTAACATTTATAGGATAATGTGCAAGCAATGGTAGAGGGGATTGGTTATTGGCTGAAAGTTTGGCAAGCAAGAGAGCAAGCAGATTTTGATAGAAGAAGTGAAGGCAAGATTGTTTGATAGAAATCTTGGAGAAGAGAAAGAAACACTTTGCAGCATTAAGAGCTCAAGAAAAGAGGAACAAGCCACCAACTAAAGCACAAAATGTCAACTTATCTGAAAAACATGGCTGGTTACAAGCAAAGTCAATTGAAGAACAAGTCATTTGCAGAAATTCAGAAGTTATTTGATAAAGCCATGATAAGGGTAAACATGTTTGTTGATATGGATACTAAGTTAGTGAAAGAGAGCTCAAAGAAATTTGAAGAAGATATGGCACAAGAAATTAGTTCCAAGAGAGCAGGAGAATAGCTAGAACAAGAGTTAGCAAAGAAACAGAAAAATGGAAGAAAAAAAACAGAAAATTAAAGATGATAAAGAGAAAGAAGATCTTAAACAATGCCTTGAGATTGTCTAAGATGATGAAGTGGCAATTGATGCTATACTTCTAGCTACCAAGCATGCACCCATTGTAAATTTTTTGATTCATAGAAAAGGAAGGAATGGCTATTATGAAATAATGAGAGCTGATGGAAGTGCCAAGACATACTTATTGTTTAGTCAATGCTCAAAGGAGTTGGACAAGAATGTCAGGCAAGAAGTAGGCAATGAGGAGTGCTTTGGGGTGATCTAAAGAATATGTTTGAAATCATGTAAAAGAACTCATATGGTGGAATTTACAAGGAAAGAAAGTATGCTTTGGTGGCTATATGGATTCATGTGGAACACCTCTTTGTGAGTTTGATTGATATGCATGGTCTATTTGTAGTAGAAGGAGATAGTCCCTTTACACACCTGCACAATTCTCTGATATGCTAAATAAGAAGCTGCAAGCTGGACTATTAGAATGAAATTGTTGATCAGCTTATTATGCTTATGAAAAAAAGCTTCAAATAATAGTGAAGTAATTTGGATGCATCTATCTGGTGATTATGAGCTTTTAATGGAAGAAACTTGTGATTTTGAAGTTAAAATATCAAGTTTAGGGGAGGATTGTTGGGATTAAAAGCCTCTTGATGTTGTTTGGAAGTTACTACTGCTAAGTGGAAGTTAAGACTGTTAAGGTATTAGTTACTGCTGCTAAGTATAAATTAGTGTTGTTAGTAATCTTAATGAAAAATATGCTAAGTAGTTAGTACTGCTAGTTACTACTGCTAGTGTAAGTTACTACTGCTAGTGTATATTAGTACTGCTAGTTACTACTGCTAGTATAAGTTACTACTGCTAGTATATGTTACTACTGCAAGTTACTACTGCTAGTGTAACTTAGTACTGCTAATGAAGATTGAAGAAAACTTTCTAAGTAGTTAATACTTCTTGTACACAATTAGTGATGTTGGTACAAAAGTTACTATTGTTGGTGTGAAAGTTACAACTGCTGAAAGAGTTTATGCTGACAGAGAAGAGATCAAAGACTTATCAGAGAAAAGATAAAGATTGCTTATGTGATAAGTATGAGATATTTTTGTAAAAGATACGTATAAGTTATTTGTTTAGAAGATCATGATAATTTAGGAAAATATTGTAAGCCGGTTAGGACTCCTTGGTGTATAAAAGGAGGTCCTAGGGCATAGAGTTAGATATCTAGAAATCGTTTGTTTTGATATCAATATAGCTTCAAGGTTTTGTAACCCTAACACTATTAAGAGTGTTCGTATTATATTGAGGCTGAAAGTTTGGTAAACTATTTGTTATTAATCTTATTCGTTACTGTTTCATTGAAATTCTTCTTAGTATCACTTACTAGATTCCGCATAGTCTTTGATATTCACAATCAAAGTTTCTATAATAGCTATTTTGAATTTATTCAATACAACTTAGCTTTATACAAGCTAAGCAAGATCTATTCTATTAGGATCAACACAGTTCCCTATAACCTTGGCTCTGATACCAATCTGTCACACCCCCAAAATCTGACTGCATTGAAATGGTAACAATTGGGGTGCGACGTCATGCCACAAAAATTAAGTGATAGGAAACGACCTCGAAAGAGACATTTTTAAACAAGTTTACATTCGATGCTTCATAAAATATCAGAGTTACAATATTGGTCCCAACAGTTTTCAAAATGACACATAGGTTTAAAGCATTCATAAGTTTATCCAAACCAACACAGTTTCAAAAGATGACATAAGTTTCATAAGATAAATTTCATAAGTTTGCATCGAATAAAAGATAACAGAATACATCTGCTTGATATCCCCGCGGCTCCCATCCAGCAAATCACACCTTAGGACCTGAGATTAAAACATGCTAAAAAGTCAACAAATTTTTAAGTGAATCCATAGGTTTATATAAGTAAAATGAATGAACCACAAGATTTAAGTAAATGGTGACCATGAAACACATTCATGTCAAAACAGTTATTAATGCCCTGAGCTTATGACCCCGAAACCTTAACAGATTTTACCCCAAATAAAAGTAGGGTATACTGCTAATAATCCTAAGAGTACATCAAATGTAAATGCGTCACATGGTCAACATGAAATCGTAATTCGGGACAGAGATTGTCAGTCCCGGTAGATCTATCCACAACGTTCATGCTTACTACAATAGCAACTAATGGTTTATGATAGAAAGGGGACTTAAGCAGCAGTGAAGGTACTTAGGCATTACTACAACATTTGGTGTCACGGTTCGCTCCTGGTGACGATTCTCAGATAATAACGGAACAACTTCCTGGTTAAATGGAAAAGCTAAACGAAACTTTTAAAAATTCAAATTACTAAACGGAAACGGCTAAATTATTGAATGGAAATTCTTGGGTTGTGACATTCTTTCCCTGTTAAAGAAGCTTTGTCCTCAAAGCTTAGGACGCAACCTCTGCCGCGGGTGCAGAGTTGGTAAAAAGGTGTAGGTATTTCTTTTGCATTTGGTCTTCACGTTCCCAGGTGAACTCAGGACCTCTCCTGTAGTTCCAGCGTACTTTGACAATCGGAATACAACTCGGCTTCAGACGCTTGACCTCACGGTTCATGATTTCGACAGGTTCTTCGATGAAGTTCAATTTGTCGTCGAATTGGATCTCATCCAATGGTATAGCAAGCGGTTCCTCAGCCATGCATTTCTTCAATTTCGAGACTTGAAACGTACTATGAACTCTACTCAACTGTTTTGGGAGTTCAAGATGATAGGCAATGGTTCCTACTTTAGAAATGATCTTAAAAGGTCCAATATAACGAGGGTTTAACTTTCCCTGTTTGCCAAAACATATCGCTCCTTTCCAAGGAGATACTTTCAACATGACTTTATCTCCTACTTGAAACTCAAGAGGTTTTCGTCTTACGTCGGCAAAACTCTTTTGACGATCACGGGCGGCTTGGATACGGCTCTTGATTTGAACAATCTTCTCAGTTGCATCGTGAATGATTTCTAGGCCAATGAGCTGACTATCTCCAACTTCAGCCCAGCAGATAGGTGATCGACACTTGCGCCAATACAACGCCTCAAACGGAGCAGCCTTAATACTGGTATGGTCGCTGTTGTTATATGAAAATTCTACCAACGGTAAGTGTCTATCCTAACCTTTTCCAAAGTCGAGTATACAGGCACATAACATGTCCTCCAATGTTTGAATGGTTCTCTCACTCTGGCTATCGATCTCTGGGTGGTCAGCTCTGCTCATATCCAATCGAGTACATAATGCTTTATTAAGGGACTTCCAAAAATGTAACGTAAATCTCCCATCACGATCAGAGATGATTGAAACTGGCACTCCATGCTTTGAGACTACTTCCTTCAAGTACTGTCTCATCAACTTCTTTAACGTGTCATTTTCTCGCATAGGCAAGAAATGAGCAGACTTAGTGAGACGATCAACGATTACCTAAATCGTGTCTTGACCAGTGGCTGTCTTTGGCAACTTAGTCACAAAGTCCATTTTAATATTCTCCCATTTCCATTGTGGGATCTTTGGTTGAACCAACAAACCAGATGGTTTCTGATATTCTATCTTAACCTTAGTACATGTTAAACACTTGCTGACATAAGTGGCAATTTCTGCTTTCATGTTAGGCCACCAATACAGCCTCCTAAGGTCCTGGTACATCTTATCCGATCCAGGATGGATGGAATACTTTAACTTATGAGACTCATGCATAATCAAGGCCCTTAACTCTCTAAAACACGAAATCCAACTCCGGTTATTCAAATATAACTTTCCGTTAGCACGAGGTTCTAACTTGTTGATCATGCCATGAAGATCTTTGTTGATGAAGTTCTCTTCCTTTCTGGCTTTCGATTGAGCACTCAAAATTTGCTTAGGAAGGTTTAACCCTATAGTCATAACTAAGGCTCGAACTTGTAGCGGCTTACTTCTTTCCTTTCGACTTAGTGCATCAGCCACCATGTTTGCCTTCCCTGGGTGATATCGAATCTCACAGTCATAGTCACTCAACAACTCTAACCAATCTGATCAAGAATGTGTTGCAAACTCTTGTGATCGGCGAACACAACGTACTTGGTGCCGTACAGATAGTGTCTCCACATCTTTAGGGCAAACAATACTGCTCCTAGTTCCAAATCATGGGTGGTATAGTTCTTCTTGTGAACCTTGAGTTGGCGTGATGCGTAAGCTATGACTTTCTCCTTCTGCATCAAAACCGCACCCAACCCTTTATGCGAAGCATCGCAGTATACCACGAAGTTCTCATTTCCCCCAGGTAAAGCCAATATCGGCGCACTACACAGGTTTTGCTTCAACAACTAAAATGCAGCTTCTGCCTTTTCTCCCCAATCAAACTTTACGCTTTTCTGAGTCAGTTTCGTCATAGGTCTAGTAATTTTTGAAAAACCTTCGATAAATCATCGGTAGTAACCAGCCAAACCTAAAAATTGATAGATTTCGGTTGGTGTCTTGGGTGACGCCCAATCCTTAATTGACTCGATCTTAGCAGGATCAACGTGAATGCCTTCACAATCAATTACGTGACCAAGAAATTATACCTTCGACAGCCAAAACTCACACTTTGAAAACTTGGCGTACAATTCTTCCTCCTTTAATAACTTTAAAATTAACTTAAGGTGTCCTTCGTGCTCGTTTCTGCTCTTGGAGTAGATCAAAATATCATCGATGAATACAATCAAGAATCTATCCAGATACAGTTTGCACACCTGATTCATCAAATCCATAAATACTGCTGGTGCGTTAGTCAAGCCAAACGGCATTACTTGGAACTTGTAGTTTCCATAGTGAGTCCTAAATGTTGTCTTTGGAATGTCTTCCTCACGAACTCTGAGTTGGTGATAACCAGATCTCAGGTCAATCTTAGAGTAGACTCTTGATCCTTAGAGTTGATCGAACAGATCGTTGATCCTCGGAAGTGGATATCGGTTCTTCACAGTAAGTTTGTTTAGTTCACGGTAGTCGATACACATCCGAAAAGAACCATCTTTCTTCTTGACAAACAAAACTGGTGCTCCTCAGGGTGAGGAACTAGGTCTTATAAATCCTCTGTCAGAAATTTCTTGCAATTGAGTGCATAACTCTTGCATTTCGGCTGGTCCTAATCGATACGGGGCTCGTCCTATAGGTGCAGCACCGGGGACTAAGTCGATTTGAAATTCAACTTGTCGAGCAGGTGGTAGTCCAGGCAAATCTTCTGGAAAGACTTTTGAAAATTCCTGTACGATTGGCACATCCTCAAGTCGCTTCTCCTCCGACTTATCATCAACCTTCTTGGATGTAACTTGCGCTAGGTAGACTTGACATCCCTTCTGAATATACTTATGGGTCCTCGTACACGATATGATATTGAGCTTACTTCCGCCGTTGCAATTATCACCTCGGATTATCAATACCTTAACTCCATAAGTAATACGGACGACCTTCTCGTCACAAATGATCAATGCGTGGTACTTCGCCAACCAATCCATACCGATGATGACGTCAAAACTACCAAGTTCTACAGCCATTAGATTTATGTCGAACGGGTGACCTAATAATCCTAACGTGCAACCTCTAAGAACAACATTTGTTTCTGAAATTCTTTCATCGCCAAGTTCTACGGCATAACTAGTGTCTAAAGTGGATGGTGCAACATCAAGCAAATCACTAAAGGTAGACGACACAAAACTTCTATCGACTCCTAAATCGAATAACATAGAAGCATAACAGTTATTGAGAAGAAAACGTACCCGTGACAACATTGGAATCAGGGTTTGTTCCTCCTCCACCAATGGCGTAAGCCTTTGCTGTAGCTTCGTTACCTCCAGTCTGGTTTCCAGTCTTGTTCCCAACTCGGTTCCCATGGTTCTAGTTTCTCAACTTTGGACATTCTCTCTTCACATGTCCTGGTCTCCCACACTCATAGCAAATAACACCTTGCTGATTCCCAAGTGGGGCTCTTTGCGTGTTTGGAACAGCAGCTGCAGATCTGCAATCTCTTGTCTAGTGTCCAACTCTCTTACAATTATTACACTTCACTATGCATGGCCCTACATGGTGGTATCTGCACTTGTTACAGAGTGGGTGAGGTCCAGCATACCCTCTCTTCTCATTGTTCCCAGCCGCGTAAGCTCTAGCCACATTCTGCCAACTAACATTTTACCTCTTAAATGGTGGTTGTTGTCCACGGTTATCCCTTGGGTTACTTTCCATCCTCCTCTTATTCTCAGCACTCCTTGCAGCATAACCCTAGAATTTTTTGTCCATCAATTAGTTAGCAATGCGTATGGCATCTTGGAGTCTAGCTGGATTCGCAGCAATCACATTTCCTTGAATGTTGTCCGATAATCCTCCAATAAACCTCTCCACTCTGTCCTCTTCATCAAGGACCATTCTAGTACACAACAAAATCAACTCCTGAAACCTTTGAGTGTAAGCAGTTACGTCATTTCCTTTCACGGTCAGATTCTACAATTCAGTCCCCATCTTCTAGATTTCATTCCTCGGGCAGTACACTTCTGTCATCAACCTCATAAGTCCAGCCCAGTTCATGGCATATGCAGCATCAACACCAATTGTTCTCTTTTAAGAGTTCCACCAAGTCATAGCATTGTCCTACAGTGTGCATGTAGCATATTTCACTTGATACTTCGATGGACAATTACTGATATTGAACACGGACTCCATTTTCTCGAACCAGCGGGTCAATCTGACAACGTCTTCAGTTCGTGAGAAATTATGTGGCTTGCACTTCAAGAAGTCTTGGAAAGTGCACTCTCTAGCCACTGGCATGAAACCTCCATAGTTCATACCATGATTCCTATTTCTATTTCCTCCATTTCCTCCATTTTCATTTCCTCCGTTACCTCTGCTCCCATATCCTCCATTCTCACCTTCTTGTTCGTCCCCATTCTCATTCAGGGGTTCAAGGGTCCTTGCGGCTTCACGAGCCTCCATCTCTTCAGCTACTCGGCGAGTAACCATTTATTCAACCTCCTCATGGGTCATGGACGCTCTAAATCGGGTGTTAGGCATCTTTCTACAACATGACAACATAACACTCGATGAGATTTCTAGGTGATGCGAGATCACTAACGGTGTTAAATAAAATTTACGGTTAATTCACATAGAAAATACATGATCAGAATATATTCATGGAAACTCCATAATGCATGACGCAAAAGCATAAGTAAATTAAATCATGGCATAATATCATAGATAAATACCAATTTCATATCATCGAACATTAGTGATTACATCACATTTGGTTTCAAAATACAGAAAATACGAGTTTCTAACACTACGGTCATCACTAAACGCTACTGCTCAATACTGCAACACTAATGGACATATCTAAGGATGGTAGCCCATGTGCTTCCTAGCACACGCCTCAAATCTGCCAACTCTCACTCGATCATAAAATTGAAACCGTCGTATCTGCCTCAGCTCTCTCTGTATACATGACATGCCACGCTAGAGTCGGTCAACTCTCTGACTCTCAACACTCGCGGTGTCTCTGAGCCTCCTGTTATCCCTCTCCAACTCAGCAATCCTCTTAGTTAAAGCAGTGACTGCCTACTCAACCCCAACAATCCTATGTCCCTGCTCCTTCTAGACGCCCTCAATAATTGTATACGATGGACTGGGAGAGCCTCTGTGTTATCATGGAACCTCTGAACCAAATCTCCCAATGTCTTATATGTAACCTCCGGTACCACATGAGGTGTATCTCCATCATCACTAACTACAATCGGGTCTCTCGTACCCGTCTCAACATCATCCCGAGCAACAGTCACAGCCTCAACCCTAACATCAACTCCACTAGCTCTAATAATATTAGCAAAATCAAAACACGCCTCGATAACTGCCTCAACGGGGTCAATATCTATCCTATCACTCCTCTCAACATCATCATCCACCTCTATATCAGTCCCTCTAGACCTAGCTGCTCAGAACTCTCATCCTCAAAGTCAACTACCAATCCAACCTCTCTAGGTACGTATGGCTCAAAACTATCCTCTGAACAACCCTCTAAATCCATAGCTGTCTCAAGACTCCTAATCCTCTTAGGCGATGGTATCAAATCAGCACGGACAGGAGATAAAGCTCCGGATACAAGTGGTAATGCAGGTACAGATGTCATAGGTGACCTACGTCTCTTGCGAGATGGCCTCACAGAAGTACTTGGTAAATCGGGAGAAGAATGATCTGGCAATGAGTGTCTCAAAGAAGAATCAGATGAAGCATCCGAATGAAAATCTGATAATGTCTCTGATGACGAATCTGAAGAAGAATGATCGGCAGAATGTCTTACAGCAAGACGAAGAGTGGGTAACGGTCCAACCCTCTTCCTTGCAGTCATCATGTGTATCGGCCCATTAAGATGGTAGCGGTACGGTCGACCATGGGGAATAGGTTGTCCAAGTGCTAGAATCATAACTCGACGACAAGGTATGACAGGTGATCTCTAGGTAGAAGAGGTAATCTCAGTGAAATGTGTACCATAGGTAGGTGACGGTGGTGTATCTGGTGTATCATTGTCTGTGGTGTCATCATCCGATGATAAAAATGATAAGATAGCTGGTAATGGTGGTATATGGTCTGATGATTGATCCTCAGATGGATCAGACTCTGAATTAGATGCAAGTGAGTAGTCAGAAGATGCTGGTGTATAATTCGGGGATGGTGGTATAGTAGGTGCTATGATAGGTGTCTCTGTGGGTATCACTGTAGTGTCAGTCTGAGTAGTGGGTGGAGTAATCACTGGTGTAGTGTCGGGAATAGTGGTAGGGATAGTACCGAACAAGATAACTCATCCAACAGGTGTCCCTACGCTATCCTCTGATGAATCTGAAGAAACTGAGATAACTGAAATAGCCATGACCTGCACAATCAAAGTTTATATAAATCATCTTTATATCAACCATGCATGATGCAACATATGAATGGGTAAATGGGTAACTAGTTGAATGCAAAATGAATGAATGAATGAGTGAGTCATTGAGTACGTCATGATGGGACGAAATGAGAAATACTTATAGTAATATTAGATATACTTAGTATTTAATACACATATATATTATTTACGTAGTACTTAATTTATGTATACGTACTATGTAAAATCACGTAAGGCACATAATCACGTAGGATCACATACTGGTTATAGTCCAGACCTAGTTTATACCACCTGGTTTTCTATAACCTTGGATCTTGATACCAATCTGTCACACCCCCAAACGGGCCCTGGACGGAATACGTGTCCAGAGACGTGATGTTCCCGGATATCTCAAGTACAAAGCATAAAGAACGACCTCTAAGGGTACATTTTAAAAATAAACATTGTTGCATAAATTTAAAATAATAATAAGTTTACATCAATCAAATTTAAAAGATTCAAAAGTTAAAATGCGGAAGCTTTAATAGGTTCAGCAACGGTATTTAAGATAACATAGATGAAATCTGAAAACTGGTTCGGGAAATTAGACTTTATATAGATCAGGCAACATCTTCCAAGCTAAGTACCTGAGAAAAACATGCTTAAAACGGTAAAAATAAAGTTGAGTGAATTCATAGGTTTAATTTAATGTAATAGTGGACCACAAGATTTTACAGGCATGCGACAGTTATAACGAATACAACTTCACATAAAAGATATTTACGTTGCACTAAGCTCATGACACCGATGCTAATTCTGAGACATAGCTTTCATATAGCTATAGGTTGCATTGCCCTAGAGGAAATCCGATTTAAGATTTCTTATCCGAAATTCAACATGACATATATCCGTTTAATCGGGTGACCCGTAGGTAGTAAGTGTGACTTACCCGGATAGGAATAATTAGTCCCAATATATCTATTTATTCACTCACGCTCCCTCAACCGGTCCTCCAGTCAAGAGATTAATAGTTCGTGATAGTTTTGGCCAATAGGGGGTCTAGCGCTACTTAGGTAACACGTAAATAGGGGAAAATTCTCATGAAAGTACTTGTGTCCGGTTTTAAAAACAAGCAATGTTTCTCACCCCATAGTTATAAAACATTTATTCAAAATGAGTAAAAGAGTGGGGCTATGAACTCACCTCGATGATATGGTAAAGAGTACACGTCAAAAGTAGGGTCACTCGAAACGAACGGTGGTACACGGGTATGACCTAGAAGAATACGGGTTTCGATTTAGTCTCGGAAAGTTAACGTATGCGATTTGATGCATGGACGTTTATTATTCATTTTTGGTAAACGTTATTTGTGTATTAAAACATTAGTGATCGGTTTTTATGAAAAGTACTAAGTTATAAGTAAGTACGTATATAATATTATATTAATTATATAAATATAATATTATATTATTATTAACGTATAAATAAACTTGTTATTTAAAATTTTGACCTTTCCAAATCATTAAGTAATTTAATCAAAACATTTTATTATTTATGTTTTTCTGACTAATTTCTAAGTATAAGATTTTTATAAAATTTTGGCATGACACGTTTGTGTTTACTCATCTTTCCAAGGTCGTAGACTTTATCAAAAACCAATTTCAAACCACTTTCAAATCACAATTTACAATTTACAAACTCTATACAATTGTTTTCCATTTAAAACAAGTCTAACGAGTCACCAAAACTCTTATTGGGCTTTTAGGCCGAATAAGCCTTTAAAACGCCAAAATACAAAATAAGCAAGTCCGATATACTAAAAAGTTATCAAACAAGTTCTAGGTTCATTAAAAAGCTACCACAAGTTCTTAACAATCCAAGATATAATAAGCCGAACCCATAAGCTTGCACACAAGCTTGGGTTGTGGCTATGGTTGTGGGTGACGTGGGCTTTAAGGCCCATTAAGCCTTATTTGAGCTTATGAGTTAAGTAAGATAAGCCTAATGTTTCATCCTTTTAAAAACTAGCCAAATACATGTATATTATTTATAAGTTACCAAAGTAAATCTCAAGTAAATATTTCTTTATATTTTCTATTTCACACGTGTACATATATACATTAAACAAGCTCCAAAATAATCAAACAAGCTCTCAAATAAGCTCATAAATATAAGCCAAATACAATAAGCTCAAAAGTACCAATATTATTACATGAAAATAACCACGATCACAAAACTATGATTTTCTTATGTTTCTTTTTATAAAATTTGAACCATGTGTATACCTTTTTAAGGTTTATGTAGTTTAAAATCATTCTTTTTACAAAACAAGTTGTACAACAAAGGTTTATGCATCAAGAAGAGTAGAAAAGTACAAGTTATTTGAGGATTTGAAGACTTACAAAGAAAAATGATTTTTAGAGATGAACAAAGATCAAGAACAACCCAAACGTTGTTTATTTTATACCCGAATGATCTTAAATGATCAAACCTTCAACTTGTCTTCAAATATAAATGATTGAAAGTGAAAAATGTATGATTTTGTAAGTGTTTGTGTTGGTTCGTGTGTTTTAGAGAGAGAGAGAGAGCACAAGAGAAATGTTTTTGTGTGTGTAGGAAGTGAATGAGAATGAAATGAGAAGGAAATAATGAATTTAAGGAAGAATTTCACACACCAAAGGTGTGTGTCTTGTGGTGGTCACGGCAAGGAGAGACAAGAAAAGGGGGGACCAAAATAATCCACCTATCACACAATTACTAGTACTAGTCCTTTACCTTAATTCTTGCTTGCATGTCTAGAGAATAAATTTCAAAATTTAAATCTTATGCATGTATATACATGCATATCCGGTTGCAAATGAAACCAAGGGGGGGGGGACCAAAATGGTCTCAATTATTTTAGGATCACTAGTGCTAGATATTGAATTAATTTTCATTCAAGCATGCATGCACATCAAATGTTACTTGTAATATTCGGGATACATAAATATTGAAAACGCATAACGAACTTCCATTTTAAGTCCGTTTTTGGTTATTTTAGCTCGTTTTTAAAGGTAAAAGGTATGTGTAATTAAGCACATACCAAAATACAATATGGTTCGCTCCTGGAAATGATTCTTAGATATTAACGGGACAACTTCCCGGTTACGCGTAAAAGTTATACGAAACTTATAAAAATTCAAATTATTAGACGAAAAACGGTTATGATACTGAACGGAAATTCACGGGTTGTGACACATATGCTGTTTAAATATTCAATCCCAAACACCCTCTAATCTGACTATGCACTTTTATATCTTTTGTTATAGTTCTTACTGCTCTTTCTGATCATTCAATAGGAAACGAGGATTAAAAACCTATACACTGCAGCTCATATAACAAAATATTTTGAATTGTTCAGTAACCTTAGTGTTCTTAAATCCTTGCAGATGGGAAAGTCTAAAAGACTAGATGATAAGTGATTGAACATATGGTATATTATGTACTTTTTAGGTGCCTGTTATCAAGGGTTCTGAGCGTTACAACTGACAAGTACTATATATGAACAAAAAGATAATTATAAGAGCAAAAATGTGGCTTGGAAATGATGGAAACTGTGTGGAACTTCGTTGGTTCACAACATGGGAGTAAAAAAGAGCAACTTGAAGAATTTTTGCTGCCGATGAATACTTCTGAGGCTCTACATCAAAAAACAGTTATGTTTAGCTACGAGTTCATGCAGTTTTTAGACATGTAAGTTAAACCCATCGGATTCAGAGAAGTAATTTTGGCTATTTTTCCAGTTAATTATTCGTAATTAAACTTTTTTTTAATATCTTATCAGAGTTGTTGCACCTGAAATTTGCGAGGAGCTATTTACTCAACCTGAAATTTGTAAGGAGCTATTTACTTAACCTAAGATTTGTGAGGAGCTATTTACTCGACCTTAAATTTGTGAGGAGCTATTTACTCAACCTTGAAATTTTTAAGGAGTTATTTACTCCTTACTTTTCAGGGTACCTATACCGTTTGTAACACTACAAGTTATTTTAACTATGATCATTTATTGATTGTGCGACAAACATGGATATGAGTGTTGGAATTTTTTTATTAAACATAGTTGTAGACATCTTGAATTGTGATGCAACGAATATGTAATTATTACTCTAAACTTTTAAAACTTTATTTCATGATAAAAATTGTAAACATAAAACATATACGGATAATATATTAATTTTTTTTCCTCTAATCAAATAAAAAAACAACTTTCATGCTGTTATTACGTTAAATAAATAATTTGATATAGAATTGATTTATCTTTGCCTAAATGTTACAAAAAGACATTCATAAAAAAATCACCCAATAAACAAACAATGTTTCTATGATAAAAAAATTTTAAAAAACTTATATTCAAACAAAAAAATAAAAACAATAATCACAAGTCATACTCGCCCAACGGGCGACAGCACCACCATCACGGTCTAATTTTTATGAAGGTTTAGAGTCGTTGTGGGCCCCACCACGAAGAGGACCAAGTGATGATCGTGATGATAGTCAACTCCAAGCAGGTGGTCAGGCTTGTTGCTATTGCACAGGCTGTAGAAGAGAATTTCATGTCTTAATTATACAGTGTTGCCCCTTCATCAAGTTCTGTTGAGAGGCATTCCTTAAATTCATAATCTTTAGCCACTATACTCAGCACGTAGTAGAGGGTACCGATACCGAATCTCAGCAGAGTGATCTAAATACCATCTATCAAGAACTTAATCAAAGTGTTAAAAATGTTGAACACTTCGAAGGACAATCACATGGACCCACCCCTAATGTTAGAAATATTGCACTTGACAGCATGGAAATAGGTGAAGGAAATGAAAGTGTGAATGAGCAACAGGTAGTTCTTGACTTTTAACTTTAAAATATTTTCGCGTAAATTATTTGATGCACTTAGATTAATTACCTATGATTGGTATTTCAAAAGTTTCCAGAGCAACTGATGACCTGGCCAGCAACCATCCATTGGTGAATACTAATAAAACACAATGACCCTCACTGGTGTGCTACAGAACTTATTAACCAAGCGTTACACCTACATGTAAGCGATACTCTCACTGATATTTTCGTTTGCTTCTCTTCTCACATTGAGTCTCTGAAGGCTTGGCGTCCAAGATGTGGATTCAGAGAAAGCGCATAGTAGACACACGACCCTGCTTCAAGACAATGAACTGGTAAATTCTTATTTTCTCTTAATCTCTTTTGAGGCTCCTGCCGATTTGATTCCTTAATTAGTCATTAACAATATTAACTAAAAGTTGCACTACAAGAAAAGACGAGATGGGATGAACTAGAAAGTTGGATGTAGAAGAAGTGTGCAACAGAAACAGAAGTCTACTTGAAGACATCGAAGATTGATATTGCTACTTATTAGAAGATGTAAACATGTGTACGATGCACCTATCTGATATAGTTTACCATTATCTGTAATTGCAACTTTGTACCGAATTGTTTAAAGCATTATTCAAAGAAAGGATGAGTTATTTTTCATTAGTGGTGACCTTTTTCGTGTGTTTTAAGTTTACCTAGATTTATTGCAGTGCTTGAAAATGATGGATTCAAGCATATGTCAAAGATGTAATGGATGAGGCTGATTTTTTTCATATAAATTTGCATATAAAAAAACGATAACAAAGTTAGAGGTGGCCAAAGTTTTGCACTAAAATTACACCATGGCGACTTACTATGCACCCCATTTCACCTATTCCCTATTTACCCGTTTAGCCCATTAGAGAAAACACATAACTAGAACTACATCATTGAATGCACAGTAGGCCCATACTATATGATCAAAGACTCGCCCTCCCCAGGCAATGTAAACACCAAAAACTCATCCATTTACAAAACTAGAACTAAAATAAAAGTTAATGTGGTAGAAAATGCATCACTGTCACTACTTTGTAATGTGAACTTGATTTTTTAATTGCATGTACTCATAGACACTCATATGAATATAGTGCTTTTATTTGGAATTATTTGTTTATCAGAACTCAAATATTTGTCATTATGAACATTATGTAATGTGTATGATTATAATACTTAGCATATTAACTACTTTTGCTAATCAGTTATAAATAATAAACATGATATCACATGAAGCTCGTTCGTCAATCGGGCAGATCATGAAAAAAAACACTTACATAAACACAAACAAATTGACAAACATTGCCACTATGCTTAAAAATTCTTTATATAATATAAAATTTAAAAAAACCAATATTTAGCAAAACAAAAAATGTAAACAATAATTACATGTCAATGTAGGCCACTATATGTATTAATGTCTATGTATATATAAATATATATAGTGTGTGTGTGTGAGTGTGTGTTTTGTGTATATAAATATATATGTGGTGTTTTGCATATATATATATATCAAATATATTATATTATGAATATATATATTATATAATATATATGTATATATATATATATATATATATACATTATTTATAAGTATATATATAAATAATATGTGTTGGTGGGTGTATGCATATATATATATATATATATATATATATATATATATATAGATATATATATGTGTATATATATATATATATAATAATATGTATATATATCTATAATATTATATATATATCTATATAATATATATATATATATAATAAATATATATATATAATATATATCCTTTTTTTAATCTGTATATATAATAATATATATATATCTATATGCATAAATATAAATAATACTGAATATATATATGTAGATATATAATATATGTATATCTATATGTATATATAATATATGTATATATATAATGTGTGTGTGTGTGTGTGTGTGTAATATATACGTGTGTAATAATAGATATATATTATGTTGTGTGTGTGTGTAATATATATATATATATAATAAATATATATATATAAATATTGTGAGACTTTCTTTTAGAACCCTTCTAGTGCGAGCACTGATATACCCACCAAAAATCATGCATGCACGCCTTCAATAATTGTATTTAGGCACAGTTTACCTTTACGAAAAAAATGTTCTAAAACAACATATATGTTTTAAAAAAATATAGTTGTTTTAAAGAATTTGATAAGAAATTGAAATACAAAAATTTTTCTTTAAAGGCGTGCATGTATTTACTTTAAAGGATGTGCAACAAACAATATTGCGGCCGGTGTGTAAGGTATTTGTTGAAAGAAGAGGAAGATTTCATGAATGATACAGAAGAACATAGGTGGATTCTTACATTATTGATGATTTTCATGTAATTATTTATTTTTAAAGGCGTGCATGCATGTTTTTTGGTGTTCTGTCTAGTTCTCGCACTAATAAAAGTTCCTGAACAGAAAGTCCTCACTAATATATTATAAATATATAAAATCCCCCCCCTATAACATATATATGGGGCTAACTATGACTGGATAAATATGATTTAGTGACTGGATGCCACCTCAATGATGACATGGCACACATTTTGCATTAATTTTTTAGATTTAAAAAAAAATATTAGTCACATACGTATTAATGTTAACTATGAGTGTATCCATTCCTTAATTATAGTTAGTTAATTCAGAATTATCATATACAAAAACCCTAATAGCATTATTGGTATCTCAAAAACTATTCACATAGCTATTCATCATACACCCAGAATTCATCATACGTTTTATGTTTTCTTCATCACAGATTTGCAAGAAAACATTAATGTTGAAGGTTACTTTTATATTTTTCAATGTGCAAGTGGTTATTTATTTACAAAAAGATTTAAAAAAATTTTTTAATGCAATCAAGATCATGCAAATTAATTTAAGATTACAAGTGGCCTCTACTTTGTTTTGGTGTGTATGAGGAACATGTGATAGATTGACAATAAAAACCATATTCTACGCTATGTGTACAATCGCTTATTGTAGTTTGTTTTATGAATCAATTATTGATTAATTAGGTTTTCTTTTATGATAAGATGTATTACTGTATTATTTCATCTACATGATGAGGTCATTGTTTCACAAAGATATACGGAGTAACTGTTAATTTTCAATTCATTGTGTTTTTGTTTCTTTAGTTTAAATGGGCAACCCTACGAACCTTTTTATATTTGTATGTTTGAAATTTTATAATTGGTGAAACACTATGTATTGATTAATAGCTTATTATGTATGATGCTCATATAAATTATTGGAAATAAAAATTTTGAAAGATTTTTTAAGAGATAAGGTTTCAAACATTCTTCGGAACAGTACAAAACCAAAAAAATATACAAAACTGTATATCAGTTTGCATTGAATTGATGGAAGATACTTTACTTTTAAATTCCTTTAGGCTGGAGTTTCGAAGTTATCGAAGTCACATTGATCGCAAGCACGAAGAAAGGCTTGGAACATCCACGACTTGGAATTGAAGTAGATCGAGGTAAAACTTTCTACAACATGTACGTAAGAAACCTCGTAATAAAAAACCTTTTTTGTAAAAAAAAAGTATCCCCAGTGTTGTAAATTTTGGTTCTCCAAGGTTAATTTATTTTAGTTCTCCAAAGTTAATTTATCATTTGTGTAAATATTTAAGAAGAAAACAAGTTATATGTAAAAAGGTTATTGTACTTGTGAATGTCGTAAAATACTATGGTCTCTCTTGGAGGATGCAAGTGTGTTTATTTCTCTTCGTAGTATGAAATGCGGTAGTTTGTTGGCAATGAAATCCCAAGTATGCTGATTTAATCTGAACTTATTTAGTGTGCTAATAGTTGGAGTATTACCTGATTGATGTTTCTTTCAGGATATTTCATGGACCAGATGGCCCTTATGCGTAAAAAAGATGCTAGTAGAGGCAGGGTCGGGCTAAACCACAAAATCTGTTTTTTTGTACCACTTTTAATTTCGTGTGCTTAGAAACTAGACCTTCGATAATCTTAACCTGTTTGGCTGTTTACTTTTTAGCTACTGTTTAAATTTGACTCATTTAAGACAAAACATCACTATAGACCACATACACGAACATGTCCCCCCAGTATAGTATTATTGACTAACGGTCAATGATGCTATACTTAAATTGTGTACCTCAACGTCGAATGAAGAACTTGAGAATCGGCCTTCTTACCTGGGTGTCGTATCGCCGTGTCTTTTATATAAAGGTAATCAGTTTATGTTTCTCTTACTCATGCTCTTCATATGTTTGATTTTAATTCTTGTTTACCATGCAATGTATGGTTTTTTGAATGAGTAGAAATTTTTATATGTCGGCGCTTGGTTATTGTCTACGCAGGAGTCACATAAATAATTTATCCACAGGAATACCATCCATGGTGGGACATCGACAACAAGCACTTTAGTTTATCTCACAAGGTAGCATCGAAACTCTGTCGCTTTTAGTTTGCCTACGGGGGGTAGACTCGGCTTACATCCGCTTTTAGTTTGCCTACGGGGTAGACATCGGCACACAATCCGCTTTTAGTTTGCCTACGGGGTAGACATCGGCACACAGTCCGCTTTTAGTTTGCCTACGGGGTTCTTCCTAAGTGGATCAGGCTTAGGGAATACGAAAAATTTCAATTGGAGGTAGCGAGCCATCCGTCGAGTCACACAATAACTTGTGTACATTGGTAGACATTGACTACCACCCCTGCGGTAGGTCTTGCTTACCCGGCTGGCATCCGAGTCACATAATAATTTGTCTACATTGGTAGACATTGACTACGCCCTAGCCGGTAGGTGTTGCTTACCCGGCTGGCATCCGAGTCACATAATAATTTGTCTACGTCGCTAGACATTGCCCCCCCTCCCAACGCCCTGACTCCCGAGCGGGTACCAAAGATAACATTCAATCACTAAATCAATTTTTTATTATTAATTTGATCAGCTAACATGGTTGGCATCCGATTTATGTCACATTAATACATTTGTTCTTATTAGCCAATGTTGTCTTTTTCTTTTCGAATACATAGATATTGACTTGCAGAGTCCACTTTTTAATTTGTCCATTAGAATTTTGCATTGTAGTTTTGCATGATCAACTTAGCGCGCTTCTGGTGCTTATCTTCGCTGTATTCCTATCTTTGGCCTTTACCAAATAATCGTCTCATATAATCACTCCTGAACACAAAACATGAAAGCTTTTGTTTTCTCCTATTAGATATGACAAATACAATATTCCACGTGCATCAATACCAAACCATATCACAACAAATTGTGACACCACTGACGGATAAGTATCTCATTTATTCCTTTTCCCCCCCCCCCCCCCCCCCCCCAGTTCATCGGATGTTATATCCTATTGAAAAACCGATGAACTTGTAAAATAAAAAGTTCCTTTTATTGCACACTAATTGTTAACAAACAATACAAAGCTTTGCAATAAATTGTGTCTACCAAACTTGCTTGTTTTTTTTAAATATGATTTTCCGTTGAATAATATTTAAAGTTGGTTTTACAAAGCCTTACGTGCAGGTGGGGGCAAATACTATACGTACTTCTTGTATGTTTAAGTAATCATTTTTTCGATATTTTACATTCCCGTCATGGCGTTAAATGAAGGTGCAAATTGGCACAAAGACGAGATAGTTTGGACTTTTACGAAGGTCGAATAAGATAGTAGTATGATGCACGCCCCCAAAAACAACACCGGAGGTCACACAGGAATCGGCGGAGGATGATTGAAAAGGTTAAAGCATGATTGGATCAAAGGGAAAAGCATAAAAGTAGTCGGACCTCGAGTACTAGTGAGTCTTAAGGATTAATCATATTTGAACAACAACGTATGCAACTTTGGAGGCATTTCCATTTTGGTGTTAAATGGTTAATTAAAAGTTTAATCTTGTAGTGTACTGGACGCGTTAGATGGCGAGTAGACGAGCCAAGAATAATATTCAAACCCGAAACATTAATGCGTGTGTGTTGTGACAACCCGAGAATTTCGTTTTAATAACTTAGACGTTCCGTTTAGTAATTGGAATTTTTAAAAGTTTCGTTTAGCTTTACCGTTGAACCAGGAATTATTCGTTTTATCTAAGAATCGCTCCTGGAGGGCGAACGGGGCACCAAACGTTGTAGGATTTTGGCAATAGGCCACGTTTTTGTTTTTAATGGCAATGTTTAAAAATTTGTTATTTTTTCCGTGATACCGTTGCTCGATTCGTTATTTACTGTGCTATGCGTTTTAATTATACATATGCATGTGCATGCAAGGATTTGGAAATTTTATGTTTTTGAGCATAGTGATCTAGAAAAAGGGAACATTTTTGGTCCCCCACCCCCCCCCCCCATTAGTCTTGTCTATTACCTGTGATATGTATACATAGGATTCAAATTTGAAATCAAATTCCTAGAACAAGCTTTGCATGGGATTGTAGGGAAAGGGTAGTACTTAGGTGTGTGTGATAGGATGGATAATTTTGGTCTCTTATTTTGTTCCCTTTTTGTCGATCGGTGAACACACACACATATGTATGTGTTGTAAATTTTTGTAGCTAGCAATATATATTACCACAATTGATTGCATTTTCATTCACATCCTACACACACATAAACTTTGTTCTCTCTTTTCCTTTCTCTTTGAGTTCGGACGCCAACCATCACCCACACAAATTCATTCGTTTTTAATCTTTGATCAACCATTTGAAGATATATTGTTCGAGTTGATTGTTATTTCATCCGGGTTATTTATAAAAACAACGTTGTTGGTTGTTTTTGATTTCTACTAATCTTTCGTCGGTTGTTTCTTTGTAAGTCATCTCTACTTTGTCATAAATATAAGTTGTTTTCTGCTTTGTATGAACATTCCGATGAGTTGTACAAAGCGGATCGTGTGGAAATCATTATTTATTTTTCTATTAAAAACTTACAAGTTTCAAAGTCTATTTTTTATTATAAAAGGGAGAAATAAAAAAGTTGTTGTACTTTTGCGTTTAAAGTTCGTTTGTAATTGTTTTGTTATATATTGCTATTATTCCGGCTATATCGTTTAATTAATGATTTATCGTATATTAAGTTAAATTTGTTGTGCGAAGAGATTAAGTTAGATGATGGGATTTGGTTTTGAATAGGTCGTTAAATTGAATGTCGGAAGAGGTTTAGGTTTTAGAACGGATTGTTGCGATATTGAGGTGTTGTCGAAAAATAGATCGGATATTCTTTCGAGTCAATAAAAGATGTACTTTTGTAAAACGGATATTTTCACGTGTCAAGGTTGATAAAAATGAAAAGTCGATATTTTTAGAAAGGTCATGCCGAAATTTCATAAACTTTATAAAAGCGTCGAAAATATACTTTTATTATCAAAATATGATAAATTATTAGAAAAAACGTTAATATTTTTTTTTTTTGAAGTGTCGAGTTTATGTCAACATTTTTTGTTATTGAGTCAACGTTGATGTGTCGGGTCACTAAAAGACAAAATACACAAAAAGGTCGAAATACATTAAAAAGACGAAATACATAAAGGATGAAATTACTAAAAGATGAAATTCCACTAAAAGACAAAATACACTAAAAGACGATATACACTAAAAGACGAAATGCACTAAAAGACGAAATACACTAAAAGATGAAATACACTAAAAGGCGAAATATTTTCGAAGATGTTTCAAGACGTCGAGACTTGTCGAAACTTATAACTTTCGAAAGTACGTTTTAAAAAGGGCTCCGCCGCGTGTCTTACTCGGCCGGGTCTGGATTCAGTTCTTGCGGTTCGTTTATATCGTTTATACATTGTACATCATTCTTAAACGAATGACTATATGTTAGTTGTCGCTAGGACCGTGAGATTCATTTCACTTGTTTTGATTCCTCTTGGATCCTACTACCGCATAAGGTGAGTTGTTCTAGCCCACTCTTTTTACTCGTTTTGAATAAATGTTTTATTACTTGGGGTGAGAAACATTGCTTGTTTTTAAAAATTGGACACAAGTATTATACGTGAGATTTCCCTGTTTACGTGTTGCCTAAGTAGTGTTAGACATATTTGCCCGAACTATCATGAACTGTTAATTTCTTGACCGGAGGACCGGTTGAGGGAGCGCGAGTGAATAAATAGATTCTATTGGGATACTTTCCCTATCCTGGTACGTGAGTAACGCTTACTAGTTCGAGTTGTCCGAAGGAGCTAGGTTATAGTCATGTCGAATTAGTTAGACATGTGGTCTTTGGTTCGGACACCTGGAAAGGGAAAGCAATCATTTGGTTGTTATATGCTTACGTTTAGATTAGCTTCAGGTGTCATGAGCTTTAGTGCAACGTAAATACCTTCTTTTATGTGAAATTGAATCTGTGTTATAACTGTCGCATACGTTTTGAAATCTTGTGGGTTCCTATAATACGTTTGAACTAACTTATGATTCACCATCTTTATGTTGACGTTTTAGCATGTTTTTTAGGTGATTAGTATGGATGTCGTTTTTTGTGTTGTCTCAGAATTAGCATCGATGTCATGAGCTTAGTGCAACGTAAATATCTTTTATGTGAAGTTGTATTTGTTATAACTGCCGCATGCCTGTAAAATCTTGTGGTCTACTATTACATCAAATTAAACTTATGAATTCAATCAACTTTATGTTGACCGTTTAAGCATGTTTTTCTTAGGTGCTTAGCTTGGAAGACATTGCTTGATCTATATGAAGTCTAATTGCCCCAACCAGTTTTCAGATTTCATCTATGTTATCTTAAATACCGTTGTTGAACTTATTAAAGCTTTCGCATCTTAACATTTAAATCTTTTAAATTTGATTGATGTAAACTTATTATTATTTTAAATTTATGCAACGGTGTTTATTTTTTTAAAATGTACCCTTAGAGGTCGTTCTTTATGCTTTGTACTTGAGATATCCAGGAACGTCACGCCTTTGGACACGTATTCCGTCCAGGGCCCGTTTGGGGGTGTGACAGATTGGTATCAAGAGCCAAGGTTATAGAGAACCAGGTAGTATAAACTAGGTCTGGACTATAACCGGTATGTGATCCTACGTGATTATGTGCCTTACGTAACCCTATGTATACATACTACGTAGATAATATATACTTATTAAATACTAAGTATATCTAATATCACTATAAGTATTTCTCATTTCATCCCATCATGTCGTACTCGATGACCCGCGCATTCATTCGTTCATTTTGCATTCATCCATTTACCCATTCACCCGATCATATGTTGCATCATGCATGGTTGATATAAATATGAATTATATAAACTTTGCTTGTGCAGGTCATGGCTTATTTAGTTATCTCAGTTTCTTCAGACTCATAAGAGGATAGCATAGGGACACCTGTTGGACGAGTTATCTTGTTCGGTACCATCCCTACCACTATTCCAGACACCACACCAGTGATTACTCCTCCCACTACTCAGACTGACACTACAGTGATACCCACAGAGACACCTATCATAGCACCTACTATACCACCATCCCCAGATTATACACCAGCATCTCTTGATAACTCACTTGCATCTGATTCAGAGTCTCATCCATCTGAGGATCCATCATCAGACCATATACCACCATTACCAGCTATCTCACCATTTTTATCATCGGCCGACGACACCACAAACAGTGATACACCAGATACACTACCATCACCTTCCCATGGTACACCTTTAACTGAGATTGCCTCTTCTACCCATAGATCACCTGTCATACCTCGTCGTTAAGTTATGATTCTAGCACCTAGACAACCTATTCCCCATGGTCGACCGTACTGCTACCATCTTAATGGGCCGGTACACATGATGACTGCGAGAAAGAGGGTTGAAAAATTACCTGTTCAACAACTTGCTGTGAGACATTCTGTCGATCATTCTTATTCAGATTCATCATCAGATTTTCATTCGGATGCTTCATCTGATTCTTCTTCGAGACACTCATTTCCGGATCATTCTTCTCCCGATTTACCGAGTACTTCTATGGGGCCATCTCGCAAGAGATGTAGGTCCCCTATGACATCTGTACTTGTATTACCACCTGTAGCCGGAGCTGTATCTCCTGTTCGTGCTGATTTGATACCATCACCTAAGAGGATTAGGAGTCCTGAGTCAGCGACGGATTTAGAAGGTTGTTCAGAGGATAGTTTTGAGCCATACGTACCTAGAGAGGTTGGTTTGGGAGTTGACATTGAGGATGAGAGTTCTGAGCAGTCTAGGTCTAGAGGGACTGATATCGAGGTAGATGATGATGTTGAGAGGAGTGATGGGATGGATATTGACCCCGTTGAGGCAGTTATCGAGGCGTGTTTTAATTTTGCTGATATTATTAGAACTAGTGGAGTTGATGTTAGGGTTGAGGCTGTGATTGTTGCTAGGGATGATGTTGAGACGGGTACGACAGACCCGATTGTAGTTAGTGACAATGAAGATACACCTATTATGGTACCGAAGGTTACCCCTGAGCCTGCTCAGGAGGGAGCAGCAGGGAGTACGTATGAGACATTGGGAGATTTGGTTCAGAGGTTCCATGATCACACAGAGGCTATCCCAGTCCATCATATACAGGCCATTGAGGGAGTCCAGAGGGAGCAGGGACATAGGATTGTTGGGGTTGAGTCGGCAGTCACTACTTTGACTGAGAGGATTGCTGAGTTGGAGAGGGATAACAGGAGGCTCAGAGGCACCGCGAGTGTTGAGAGTCAGAGAGTTGACCGACTCCAGCGCGGCATGTCACGTATGCAGAGAGGGCTGAGGCAGATACGACGGTTTCGATTTTATAATCGAGTGAGAGTTGGCATATTTGAGGCGTGTGTTAGGAAGCACATGGGCTACTGTCCTTAGATATGTTCATTAGTGTTGCAGTATTGAGCAGTAGCATTTAGTGATGACCGTAGTGTTAGAAACTCATATTTTTTATATTTTGAAACCAATGTGATGTAATCACTAATGTTCGATGATATGAAATTGATATTTATCTATGATATGATGTCATGATTTAATTTACTTATGCTTTTGCATCATGCATTATGGGGTTTCCATAAATATATTTTGATCATGTATTTTCTATGTGAATTAACCGTAAATTTTATTTAACACCGTTAGTGAGCTGGCATCACCTAGAAATCTCATCGAGTGTTACGTTGTTATGTTGTAGGAAGATGCCTAACACCCAATCCGGAGCGTCCATGACCCATGAGGAGGTTGAAGAATTGGTTACTCGCCGAGTAGCTGAAGAGATGGAGGCTCGTGAAGCCGTAATGAACCTTGAACCCCTGAATGAGAATGGGGATGAACAAGAAGGTGGGAATAGAGGAAATGAAAATGGAGGTAACGGAGGAAATGGAAATGAAGGTAACGGAGGAAATGGGAATGGAGGTAACGGAGGAAATGGAAATGGAGGTAATGGAGAAAACAGAAATGGAAATAGAAATGGGAATCATGGCATGAACTATGGAGGTTTCATGCCAGTGGCTCGAGAGTGCACATTCCAAGACTTCTTGAAATGTAAGCCACATAATTTCTCAGGAACCGAAGGCGTTGTCGGATTAACCCGCTGGTTCGAGAAAATGAAGACTGTGTTCAGCATCAGTAATTGTCCACCGAAGTATCAAGTGAAATATGCTACATGCACACTGCAGGACAATGCTTTGACTTGGTGGAACTCTCATAAAATAACAATTGGTGTTGATGCTGCATATGCCATGAAATGGGCTAGACTTATGAAGTTGATGACTGAGGTGTATTGTCCAAGGAACGAGATTCAAAAGATGGAGACTGAATTGTGGAATCTGACCGTGAAAGGAAACGACTTGACTGCTTACACTCAAAGGTTTCAGGAGTTGATTTTGTTGTGTACTAGAATGGTCCCTAACGAAGAGGACTGAGTGGAGAGGTTTATTGGAGGATTACCGGACAACATTCAAGGAAGTGTGATTGCTGCGAATCCGGCTAGACTCCAAGTTGCCATATGCATTGCTAACCAATTAATGGACAAGAAGTTCCAGGGTTATGCTGCAAGGAGTGCTGAGAATAAGAGGAGGATGGAAAGTAACCTAAGGGATAACCATAGACAACAACCACCATTTAAGAGGCAAAATGTTAGTGGGCAGAATGTGGCTAGAGCCTACACGGCTGGGAACAATGATAGGAAAAGGGTATGCTGGACCTCACCCACTCTGCAACAAGTGCAGATACCACTATGTAGGACCATGTACAGTGAAGTGCAATAACTGTAAGAGAGTTGGGCACCAGACGAGAGATTGCAGATCTGCAGCTGCTGTTCCAAACACGCAAAGAGCCCCACTTGGGAATCAGTAATGTGTTATTTGTTATGAGTGTGGGAGACCGAGACATGTGAAAAGAGAATGTCCAAAGTTGAGAAATCAGAACCATGGGAACCGAGTTGGGAACAAGACTAGAAACCAGACTGGAGGTAACGAAGCTACAGCAAAGGCTTACGCAATTGGTGGAAGAGGAACAAACCCTGATTTCAATGTTGTCACGGGTACGTTTCTTCTCAATAACTGTTATGCTTCTATGTTATTCAATTTGGGAGCCGATAGAAGTTTTGTGTCGTTTACCTTTAGTGCTTTGCTTGATGTTGCACCATCCACTTTAGACACTAGTTATGCCGTAGAACTTGCTGATGGAAGAATTTCAGAAACAAATGTTGTTCTTAGAGGTTGCACGTTAGGATTATTAGGTCATCCGTTCGACATAGATCTAATGCCCGTAGAACTTGGTAGTTTCGACGTCATCATCGGTATGGATTGGTTGGCGAAGTACCACGCGTTGATCGTTTGTGACGAGAAGGTCGTCTGTATTCCTTATGGAGATGAGGTATTGATAATCCGAGGTGATAATTGCGATGGCGGAAGTAAGCTGAACATCATATCGTGTACGAGAACCCAAAAGTATATTCAGAAGGGATGTCAAGTCTACCTAGCGCAAGTTACATCAAAGAAGGTTGAGGATAAGTCGGAGGAGAAGCGACTTGAGGACGTGCCGATCGTACGGGAATTTCCAGAAGTCTTTCCAGAAGATTTGCCTGGACTACCACCTGCTCGACAAGTTGAATTTCAAATCGACTTAGTCCCTGGTGCTGCACCCGTAGCACGAGCCCCGTATCGATTAGCACCAGCCGAAATGCAAGAGTTATCCACTCAATTGCAAGAACTTTCTGACAGAGGATTCATAAGACCTAGTTCCTCACCCTGGGGAGCACCAGTTTTGTTTGTCAAGAAGAAAGATGGTTCTTTTCGGATGTGTATCGACTACCGTAAACTAAACAAACTTACTGTGTAGAACCGATACCCACTTCTGAGGATCGACGACTTGTTCGATCAACTCCAAGGATCAAGAGTCTACTCTAAGATCGACCTGAGATCTGGTTATCACCAACTCAGAGTTCGTGAGGAAGACATTCCAAAGACCGCATTTAGGACTCGCTATGGACACTACGAGTTCCAAGTAATGCCGTTTGGCTTGACTAACGCACCGGCAGTATTCATGGATTTGATGAATCGGGTGTGCAAACCGTATTTGGATAGATTCGTGATTGTATTCATCGATGATATTTTGATCTACTCCAAGAGCAGAAAGGAGCACGAAGGACACCTTAAGTTGATTTTGAAGTTATTGAAGAAGGAAGAATTGTACGCCAAGTTTTCAAAGTGTGAGTTTTGGCTGTCGAAGGTACAATTTCTTGGTCACGTGATTGATAGTGAAGGCATTCACGTTGATCCAGCTAAGATTAAGTCTATCAAGGATTGGGCGTCATCCAAGACACCAACCGAGATCCGTTAGTTTTTAGGTTTGGCGGGTTACTACCGACGATTTATCGAAGGTTTTTCAAAAATTGCTAGACCTATGACGAAACTAACTCAGAAAAATGTAAAGTTTGATTGGGGAGAAAAGGCAGAGGCTGCGTTTCAGTTGTTGAAGCAAAAACTGTGTAGTGCGCTGATTTTGGCTTTACCTGAGGGAAGTGAGAACTTCGTGGTATACTGCGATGCTTCGCATAAAGGGTTGGGCGCGGTTTTGATGCAGAGGGAAAAGGTCATAGCTTACGCATCACGCCAACTCAAGGTTCACAAGAAGAACTATACCACCCATGATTTGGAATTAGGATCAGTAGTGTTTGCCCTGAAGATGTGGAGACACTATCTGTACAGCACTAAGTGTGATGTATTCACTGATCATAAGAGTTTGCAACACATTCTCGATCAGAAAGAGTTGAATATGAGACAACGACGTTGGTTAGAGTTGTTGAGTGACTGTGACTGTGAGATTCGATATCACCCAGGGAAGGCGAACGTGGTAGCTGATGCCCTGAGCTGAAAGGAGAGAAGCAAGCCGCTACGAGTTCGAGCCTTAGTTATGACTATAGGGTTAAACCTTCCTAAACAGATTTTGAGTGCTCAATCGGAAGCCAAGAAGGAGGAGAACTTCATCAACGAAAATTTGCATGGCATGATTAACAAGTTAAAACCTCGCGCTGATGGAACGTTGTGTTTGAACAATCGAAGTTGGGTTCCGTATTTTGGTGATCTGAGAGCTTTGATTATGCACGAGTCTCATAAGTCAAAGTATTCCATCCATCTTGGATCGGACAAGATGTACTAGGACCTTAGGAGGCTGTATTGGTGGCCCAACATGAAAGCATAAATTGCCACTTATGTCAGCAAGTGTTTAACATGTGCCAGGTTAAGATAGAATATCAGAAACCATCTGGTTTGTTGGTTCAACCAGAGATCCCACAATGAAAATGAGAGAATATAACAATGGACTTTGTGACTAAGTTGCCAAAGACGGCAACTGGTCAAGACACGATTTGGGTAATTGTTGATCGTCTCACTAAGTCTGCTCATTTCTTGCCTATGCAAGAAGATGACACGTTAGAGAAATTGACAAGACAGTTGAAGGAAGTAGTCTCAAAGCATGGAGTGCCAGTTTTGATCATCTCTGATTGTGATGGGAAACTTACGTCACATTTTTGGAAGTCCCTTAATAAAGCATTAGGTACTTGATTGGATATGAGTACATCTTACCATCCAGAGACCGATGGCCAGAGTGAGAGAACCATTCAAACATTGGAGGACATGTTACGTGCCTGTGTACTCGACTTTGGAAAAGGTTGGGATAGACACTTACCGTTGGTAGAATTTTCATATAACAACAGTTACCATACCAGCATTAAGGCTGCTCCGTTTGAGGCGTTGTATGGGCGCAAGTGTCGATCACCTATCTGTTGGGCTGAAGTTGGGGATAGTCAGCTCACTGGCCCAGAAATCATTCACGAGACGACTGAGAAGATCGTTCAAATCAAGAGCCGTATCCAAGCCGCCCATGATCGTCAAAAGAGTTATGCCGACGTAAGACAAAAACCTCTTGAGTTTCAAGTAGGAGACAAGGTCATGTTGAAAGTATCTCTTTGGAAAGGAGTGATACGTTTTGGCAAACGGGGAAAGTTGAACCCTCGTTATATTGGACCTTTTAAGATCATTGCTAAAGTAGGAACCGTTGCTTATCGTCTTGAACTCCCAGAGAAATTGAGCAGGGTTCACAGTACGTTTCACGTCTCGAAGTTGAAGAAATGCATGGCTGATGAACCGCTTGCTATACCGTTGGATGAAATCCAGATCGACGAGAAACTCCATTTCATCGAAGAACCTATCGAGATCATGGACCGTGAGGTCAAGCGTCTGAAGCAGAGTCGTATTCTGATTGTCAAAGTACGCTGGAACTCTAGGAGGGGTCCTGAGTTCACTTGGGAGCGTGAAGACCAAATTCAAAAGAGGTATCTGCATCTTTTCATCAACTCTTCACCCGCAGCAGAGGTTGCATCCTAAGCTTTGAGGTCAAAACTTCTTTAACGGGGAAAGAATGTCACACCCCGAGAATTTCCGTTCAATAATTTAGCCATTTCCGTTTAGTAATTTAAATTTTTAAAAGTTTCGTTTAGCTTTTCCGCTTAACCGGGAAGTTGTTCCGTTATTATCTGAGAATCATCACCGGGAGCGAACCGGGACACCAAACGTTGTAGTATTTTGGCAATAGCCACGTTTTTATGTTTTAAGGCAATATATAAAATTTCATAATTTTAAGTGATGTCGTTACTCGTTTCGTTAATTACGTGTTCCGTGGAATTTAAACAATACCTTGTCATGTATGCTAGACCTTTGGAAATTAAATGTTTTTGAGCACTAGTTTCCTAGAAAGTTGGAGGCCACTTTTGGTCCCCCCTGGCCTCACTTGCAACCGGATATGCATGTATATACATGCATAGGATTCAAATTTTGAAATGTATTCTCTAGACATGCAAGCAAGAATTAAGGTAAAGGACTAGTACTAGTAATGGTGTGATAGGTAGATCATTTTGGTCCCCTATCCCTTGTCCCATAACCAATCGGCACATACAAGTGTCTGTGAGTGTCTTGTCTTATATCATTCATTCTCATTTCATTCTCATTCGCTTCCTACATACACAAAAACATTTCTCTTGTGCTCTCTCTTTCTCTAAAACACACGATCCAACACAAACACTTACAAAACCATACATTTTCACTTTCAATCATTTACATTTGCAGAATAGTTGAAGGCTTGATCATTTAAGATCATTTGGGTATAAAATAAACAACGTTTGGGTTGTTCTTGATCTTTGTTCATCTCTAAAAATTATTTTTCTTTGTAAGTCTTCAAATCCTCAAATAACTTATACTTTTCTACTCTTCTTGATGCATAAACCTTTGTTGTACAACTTGTTTTGTAAAAAGAATGATTTTGAAACTACATAAACCTTAAAAAGGTATACATATGGTTCGAATTTTATAAAAAGGAACATAAGGAAATCATAGTTTTGTGATCGTGGTTATTTTCATGTAATAATATTTGTACTATTGAGCTTATTGTATTCGGCTTATATATAAGAGCTTATTTGAGAGCTTGTTTGAGTATTTTGAGCTTATTTTAGCATATACATATACACGAATAAATGGGAAAACATAAAGAAATATTTTCTTAAGCTTATTTCTTGTAACTTAAATTTAATGTGCTTATTTCTAGCTTATTTTTGGAAGGGTAAAACATTAAGCTTATTTGACTTAACCAATAAGCCCAAATAAGACTTAATGGGCCTACAAGCCCACGTCACCCATAACATAAACCCACGGCCCAAGCTTATTCATAAGCTTATAGGTTCGGCTTATTTTGTCTCGGCTTATTATGAGCTTGTGGTAGCTTATTGATGAACCTAGAACTCGCTTGTTATCTTCTTAGTATATCGGACTTATTTATTTCGTACTTTGGCATATTAAAGGCTTAGTGGGCCTAAAAGCCCAATAAGAGTTTTAGTGACTCGTTGGATTTGTTTTAAATGGAAAACGATGGTATAGAGTTGTAAATTGTAAATTGTGATTTGGAAGTAGTTTAAAATTGGTTTTTGATAAAGTCTACGACTTTGGAAAATGAGTAAACACGAACGGGTCATGCCGAAATTTTGTAAAAATCTTATACTTAGAAATTATTTAGAAAACATAAATAATAAAATGTTTTGACTAAATTTCTTAACGATTTAGAAATGTCAAATTATAATGACAAGTTTATTTATACGTTAATAATAATATAATATTATATTTATATAATTAATATAATATTATATACGTACTTACTTACAACTTAAGACTTTCCATAAAAACCGATCACTAATGTTTTAATACACAAATAACGTTTACCAAAAATGAGTAATAAACGTTCATGCATCAATCACATTCGTTAACTTTCTGAGACTAAATCGAAACCCGTATTCTTCTAGGTCATACCCGTGTACCACCGTTCGTTTCGAGTGACCCTACTTTTGACGTATACTCTTTACCTTATCATCAAGGTGAGTTCATAGCCCCGCACTTTTACTCGTTTTGAATAAATGTTTTATAACTTTGGGGTGAGAAACATTGCTTGTTTTTAAAATCGAACACAAGTACTTTCATGAGAATTTTTCCTTGTTTACGTGTTGCCTAAGTAGCGCTAGACCTCCTATTGCCCAAAACTATCATGAACTGTTAATCTCTCGACCGGAGGACCGATTGAGGAAGCGCGAGTGAACAAATAGATCTATTGGGACAAATTATCCCTATCCAAGTAAGTCGCACTTACTACCCACGGGTCGCCCGATTAAACGGATATATGTCATGTCGAATTTCGAATAGGAAATCTTAGGTCGGATTTCCTCTAGGGCAATGCAACCTATAACTATATGAAAGTTATGTCTCAGAATTAGCATCGGTGTCATGAGCTTAGTGCAACATAAATATCTTTTATGTGAAGTTGTATTTGTTATAACTGTCGCATGCTTGTAAAATCTTGTGGTCCACTATTGCATCAAATTAAACCTATGAATTCACTCAACTTTATGTTGACCGTTTTAAGCATGTTTTGATCTATATGAAGTCTAATTGACCGAACCTGTTTTCAGATTTCATCTATGTTATCTTAAATACCGTTGTTGAACTTATTAAAGCTTTTGCATTTTAACTTTTGAATCTTTTAAACTTGATTAATGTAAACTTATTATTATTTTAAATTTATACAACGGTGTTTATTTTTAAAACGTACCCTTAGAGGTCGTTCTTTATGCTTAGTGCTTGAGATATCCAGGAACGTCACACCTCCGGACACGTATTCCGTCTACGGCCCGTTTGGGGGTGTGACATAATTTGCCCCGCCAAGATGCCGACAATCACAGCTTTAATCAAATGCACTGAGACTTATCATAGCCTCTACTTTCAAGGTCTCGTCGCTTTACTTTTTAGACTGATCTAATTAACAAACCAAAGCGAGCGCAAAAAAAAAACAGGAGCCTAGCAGCTTGAAACGAAAGGTTTCAACCGCTCATTAATCCATGCCATGGGTGTGCCTGTGGAGGTTGCTGAGGTGAGTGATTCTCTCTCTACCATCCTTCCACTTACCGCATTATCCCAACCAATTAACACGCACCTTGTAACATTTGTGAAATCAGGAACTATCTTCACATCCTATAAACAGATTATCATCATTGCATGTTGTTTACATCACATTGTCCATACAAAAGGCAAAAGCATGTAAGAAAGAAATACCACAATGTAAGTATAAGGCTCAGATAGGGGAATAATCGGGAAAAAGAGGATACACTCGCCATGGCTACAAACCCAATAGGCTGCCTCACCAATTTGTAGATAATCTCAACTTTAACCGAACCCATGGAGACTCATCACAACGTCTTTAAAATTGACTGTATAGCATCACATGTGTACTGCTAAAACACGTAAGCCAATGAATCTGTTACAGATGAGAGGATAATGGAGAAAATGCACGCAAAGTTGACATAAAAAATTATCACCAAAGCAAACATCATAAAATGCACGCAAGAATTTGCCGTAATATTCTGAAGACGCCAAGTCAAACATGACACAACACAGATTAAGCGAATAACAACTTAAGGTTTGTGTGCATAAGCGAAGCCAAATGTGACCCAACATCCTCCTTTTTCCTATTATCCGTTTTCCCAAACACGTGCGACAACACACAAGCCACAACTGCATCTGACCCGATCCACCTTATTAATTCTTGGGTGCATTAATTGTTGACCCAACCCGCCTTCTGATCCACCCTCCCTTATATTACCTCTCTCTCTATAAAATTATAAAACCTTCAACACGTGTCTCCCCCACCCACGTGTTTCTCAAATATTGTATCTACCATCCTACACCATGCACATATTTATAAAAACACATACACAAACCAAGCGGTGTCCCTTTTGGCTTAGATTTGTAGGTGTGTAACCAGATAAAGGGTACGAACCTACCATGGCTGCAAACACGAATTTGGTTGCGATGCCCCGCCAAGATACAAGCCGCTTTCACCCATCAAGTTCCAGCAACACAAAAGCCACACAACCGTGATTTCCTACAAAAGAGTTACCATTTCTTACAAATATGCCATAAGATCAACAAACCAACCCCATAAGATAATCCGAGCCCGCTATGGCTGCAAACACTTTTGTTATCATGTTGCCCCGCCAAGATACGGGTCGCGTTCACCCGTGGTGATCCAACAAGTTATAGTATCTTCATCGACAACTTGAACCAACATAGTGTAGATAAAGCGAGCAACCAAATTAAGATTTATGTTTGTAAACTAAGCCAAATGGCAGTCGTCCTACAAAAACGCACGGCCGACAAACAATCTTAACATTCAAATTCAGTGTTTTTTTAGAATTTGTACGCCACGGCTGCAATCCTACTAAGCTTGCCACACCGTGAGACAACCCATCTCATACTTTCCCGAATCTACCCTGGCGCGTGCAAAATACCCATGTACTAAAAAGCAGTATTTTTTGGCAAAATGTATATACGGATGGTCTCGTCTTTTACACATGTAAAATTTATAAACAATTCACTGATATATCTGCTCTGGATGCGGGCTTAGTAAGCTTGCCACGCCATTATGTAAATAATTTCACTATTGCACGAACCCACCAAAACACGCACCAAGCACCCGAACACTCGTAACAACTGCTTTTTTGCAGCATAAAAAAACAGTCCATTAAAACAGGCTAAATACCTTTACCTTACGCTTAGAGGCATCACGAACCAAACAAATTTATAAATGCAAAAATGACTGATACCTGATAAGCAATAGATAAGACCTTATTGGCTAAAGCCAATAAGCTAATGGTAATAAGGGTCTGCTCCATCTATAATCTCACAGAATAGAACCTGCTAAAATAAAAAAACTCCAATTCAATACTTAAAATTAAAAAAATTACAATTACATAAACCAAATCCAAAACCCCTAAATTAGATTAATACCCTAAATGAGATTCACAAACCCAACACCATCTTCCATCTTCAAATGTCATGTCACCAGCGGTCTTACTTCACTCTCATCACTTATCATAAGAATCGTCTCAGCACCAAGGAAAAATATTTTCATCTCGCACAGACCCATTCAGATTAAACATAATTAAACCCAACCCCATAAAATTCCAACTTAAACAAATTTCATTTTAACAAAATCCTCAAAAACAAAACAAAAAAAAAACCTAAATCGATATTCGAAATTAAACAAACTTACTATAATTCATGCTCTGGATCTTGTTTAAGAAAAATAGATGGAGAAGAGAGACCCCAAATCTAAGCAAGATTATCCCTAAATCTAATCAAGATCGAACCACTGTTTGATTTTAGACACCCATTATTTTGTCTGTATGTGTGTGTTTCTGGACACCGCTTGGTTTGTGCGTGTGTTTTTCTAAATCTGTGCATCTTGTGGGACGATAGATAGAATGTTTGAGAAACACGTGGGTTGGAGAGACACGTGTTGAAGGTTTTATAATTTGAGAGAGAGAGAGGTAATATGAGGGAGGGTGGATCAGAAGGCGGGTTGGTTAAACAATTAATGCACCCGAGAATTAATAAGGTGGTTCGGGTTAGATTTGGATCGGGCCGGGTCAGAAATAATAAATGTGCACCCGACAATCCTTGTATTTGTAAGGATTTATAATTTTAGTTTCTAATAAAAATAACTTGTATGAATCATCTAAACCATACACAAATCAAAAGAGTAATGATTTAGATATGAAATGATGTCTCATTCGCAAACCAATACATGATTAAGAAAAATAAATTCGTTTCACTTACATTATAATAAACGAGGAATAAGGCGTTCGCGCGTTGTTGCGGAGCCTAATATCCGATAATTTTTGTGTCAAAATTTTGTCTTCTGTAAGAATATTTAAAAATCTTATTTTGATGTATGTATTTCTTATTAATAGCGAAGAATTAGGGTTATGAAAATAGTTGAAATGTAAATGTTAATAAAGTTCTAAATACCAACATTATATTTGTGTAAATTTAAAAGAGTATTTTGACATTCAATAAACTTAGAGGGTCATTTTTGCATTAACAATTATTGAAAAGTAGTGACCAAGTGATACAGTTGTTGTTGAGTTAACTTACCATAAGGAATATGAAAAAGTACTCTAAATAAATGTGAAGGGTTGAGTGAAAAAGAAGTAAAGAAAGTGTAACTATTACCTTCTTTATATTACATGTAACTACATGTCATTTTTCAATGAGCACATTGACAAGCAAGCATGGCTTATCACTAATCACTATTGATAAACGAAAGTAGACAAACGTGTCGACTTCAATGTATTTTTTCTACGTGAAATGATTCTAGGGAAGAAAAGATACAAACGCATAGTTTTTGAAGTTATTAAACAGTTTTGAAAAACTTTTTTTATTTTGGCGGTCGCATGTTGCAGCGAAGCTAATTTAAATCAAAGATTTGTCCTGGATTATTTCTATCATCTGGCACATTGTGGCATAGAATTTTTTAACATCTTTAATTGGGAATAGAAAGAAGTTTTTTTAAGAACTCAAAAAGTTTTAATAACAACGCCAGTGAAAATGTAAATAATATTGTCTTTGCACATACTCTACCCATAGTCTCTATCATAATACATATTCATCAACACTTTCATAACCATGAGTGGTCTAAACAACATACCTAGCGCTATTTTCCGATAGAGTTTTGCTAGAGCCACAAAATGTTTACAAAGAAATATTCACAAAATTGAGTTGGTTGCATATGATTGGTGAATAAAAGAGAAGAAAGAGAATATGAGATTGATAAACACTAATAACACATAACCAAGCCATTTTGTGGATGTTTTTTTTGTAAAATTTTTGTGGTTCTAGCAAAGCTCTTTCCGATAATTGCCGCTGAAAATGGGTTGCAGAATAAGATTAACTATTTAACAATTATTACTTTAAACAATTTTGACAAACATAAATAAACTACACACGAATTCTAATAATGGGCCACTTGTATGAACCATCAAGCACTGAGATTTGCTTATATATAAGTGATAGATGAGTGAATGCAACTGAAAATAAGGACATTTAATCTTTAATGTTCCATTCCTCAACTGCCTTCACCATTCCTCTCTTGACTTTTTGATCCAGTCAAGTCTGACTCAGACGCTTTATATCATCTACCTATAAGGAGCAAAAACAACGATAAAAATAGCTTTAAATATTAGATAAACATATATTTTTCGGCTTTAAAGTTAGTCAACAATACTTCCTAATTGGCCAAGTCGAACGAATGCAAGAATAAATTGCATTGTAACTGGGCATTAATCCAGAAACCTAATATCAAACTAAATTGTGCTAACTTAAGCCAGTGTTTGCTAATGTAAAGTTTTAGCGGTAGCGTTAAGACAAAACTATCAATAAGTTATCATCAAACATTGAAGATAAATATGCGTAGAAAAAACAACCACCACTGTTGGAATGTAAATCTTAGCAATAATTGAGACTAAAATCATGTTAAAATCAAAGGAAAGCAACATTATATTTTCCTTTGAAGCAATAAATTGTATACCTGAACAAATCTGTTATATAAGGAGACAAATATCTAATAGTGAGTCCAATATAATTTACATTTTGAAAAATAGCTAAACCGTTTCATTTTGTATTCATTGACTTTCATATTTGTCGAAACGGGATCGGCAACCCTTATGGATAAAGCTATCTAGTTACGCAATTTTTGGATAAAACTAGTGATAGCATACCATTTCCTCATATGAAGTTGATCCATACCCAAACGACACATACATATCCTAATTATCGTTTATGAAATTTTGGCTCTGTCTACAGTCTTGAATTTATTAATAAGCAATATTAAATAACATGATGACCTTTAGGATCATTAAGCAATCTAGCAGCACTTTCAATTCTGCCACCATCTGGTTTAAATTGAAAGTAACTGTCACACCCCGTCTAAGGCGGAAACATGAGATGTAACGGACAGGATCATCATAACACATTAATACAAGACAATAGAGAATTCACTAAATGAAGATTCACATAAATATGTCATGGACTCCCGACACAAGCGGAGACTTGTATCGTGGATAGTCAATACCACGAAAACATAGTCACATAGTCATAACAATCCCACAACCTGGGACAAGTACAATTAAATAATTAGATAAGTAATACAATGATCAAGTAACCTGAGAGGGTTACATCTTAAGTCTCTCTACGGTGGTGTTTCTTTCTTCAGAAATGCCTCTTAACAGCATTTTAATCTGACTCGTTCAGATGTAGTCAGACATTTGGGTCATTAAGATTGTTTTTTTTATGTCCTTCAGAGGCAGTATGAGGCAAGCAGTGTTAAGAGTGTTTTTTTTCTAATCATTAAGAGGCAGTAAGAGGCATACACCTCTTACTGAACTAGATGTGAAGGGGGTGTCTTAACACCTCTTAATGTATTCTTTTTTTCTTACTTTTTTGTTTTTATTTATTTTCTACTTTGCTATTATTATTTTTATTTTGGTGTTTTTTTCATTTCTTGATTTTTTTTCTTGTTTCACCTTTATCTTTTGTATTAAAAATATTAAATAAAATCATCATATGTTTTGTTAGATAAAGAGTGTATAAGTTGATATGTGTCAATTCATATTTTGTTCAAATTGAAGGGTGCGGTTTCGGACTCATACATCTCAATTCTAACGCGACTCATTTAGTTAATCGTTTTAAAAGTTGAATTTAAACTCTGACACGTTTATTTTTGTCGAATAAACATGAAATTGCATGTTTCATTTAAAATACTTTAACTTTAAATTGATTATATGAGGTGTCATTTTATACACTTTTTCAGGGCCATTTAACCCTCTATATCATGCAAAATGTCCAGATTATGAGTTTAATCGTTTGTTTTCAGGTTTTTAGCACTTGGATAGTATTTAGAGGAAATAAACGTGACTTGGGCTCATTTGGAGAAGAAACGGATAAGATTACGACTCAACACCAAAAATCATGAAGAATTGTGCATACAGAGCATGGAGACGGCGTCAGGATCTTCATCGTGACGGCGTTAGAGATCCAGCGACTGAGTCAGGACGTGGCTGACTTAAAGAGGATCTAGAATCATCCATGTGGCGACGGCGTCACAACTTCAAAGCGACACCTTCGCGCCATTTTTACTATATATAAAAAAACCAATTTTAAGGTTTTAAGTGTGTAACTTTGTATAACTTTTGGGAGACGAACCCTAGTCTTTCTAGCAGTTTTTTAGGTCGTTTTAGGGCCTCAAAACCCTATTATAACTACCTTTAATCCATGTTTTAATCAAGTAAGAATATTTATCATTAATCATTCAATATGTCTATGTGTTGTGTGATTGATTTATGCTATTGCTTTCTTTATAACATGCTAGGCTAAACCCTCCTTTGTATTTACTTATGATTGCATGAAACTTAGGTTGCAGATCCTTTTGATGTTGTTTCTTGTTGATGGATGTGCGCGTTAGGCTCTAGAAAACTAGCCATAAGATATTAAATTGGCATAGACGTCTAGGGAAACACAAGTGTGTAGAAAGGATACCATCAGTAACAATCTTCATACTACCTTACCCCTAATATGGTTGATCCCTCTTAAGATATTTTACATGCATTTAATATACTCTTAGGGGCCTTGTAATAGTCTTCAGACTACCTTACTTGTATGTTGCCTTAACGGAATATTAAATAGACGGCCGTGTAATTCGTTCATGACTTAGGAAATACTTACACAGATCATCACAAGTGTGACAAAGCAACAGATCTAGGAGAAGAAATCTGAAGAGTAGTGCATGATTAGGTAAATACATCTTTTTATCATAAAGTTATCACCAATAGTTTAGATTATATTTAGTTTAATTAGCTAAAACAAACCAACCTCTCAAAACCATGATATTTACCTGCTTTCTTATAAATAAAAAAACACAAAAAGAATCTTCTCTCAACCCCTTAGAATTCTGTTAGACCATGTTCGATCCTTCCTAACCTATTCCCCTAAAGAACGATAACAACCCCTGAGTCTTACCTATACTACACTACAACGACTATGTACACTGCCTAGGGGATTGTAAAGCTTCATGTGAAGTCTTCACAACCTCCACATCAAGTTTTTGTCACCGCAGTGTGGGGAATAGTTAGGTTTCGACCATTGTTTAACTTAGTTCTACTCACTTGATTCCTATCAAGTGAGACCCTTCATCCCCAAAACGTGTTCACTTCGTTAATTCAATCGTTATTCTAAATAAGGAAGATAAAGCTAAGGAAGAGGGAAATGTTAAGTCTAGTACAACCGAGTACGAGGATCATGAGATGACTGTGGAAAGCGAAGAGGAGTTCGAGGAAGAAACTAAAGAAGAAATCAATGAAAAAGAGGATGATAGCCCAAAACACTTTGACACTTTCCTCACTATGAAAGAATTAAGGTATCATGAATGGTTCTTGAAAAACCCTCAACCTCCATGGGTAAAGGCCAAGATTAGAACCGGGAACTTGAATAACATTAAATTTTCTTGCATGATTAGCCACTTCGACAAAAAGCAAGCCTATTTAGATATGGAATCACCAATCAATGCAATGTCTAGGCTTCATTATAATTGGATCATGAGCAAAAGGTTAGGGCCAAGAAGGAAACCATCAAACCTTGGGAAAATCTACAATTTTATGGGGAGAGTTAAGGGGCTAAACATTTTTGTTGGAAACTTCACTTACGAATGTGACTTCATGGTGCTTGAGGATACCACTAGTGTCATTGATCATGACCTAGGGTTAGTTGTTTTCGGAAAACCATTCGTAGAAGCAACCGAGCTCGTTTACGACAAGGAGGAAGGAACAATCACGTTTGAAAAAGATAAGGAGAAGATCGTGTTTAAAATGCCCCACAAGATAGAAATGTTTAAACACATAGATTTTATGGACATAAAAACCGATCGCATACCTCTTTTTGTCATAGAAAGTGATGATGAAACAACAAAAAAAACCTACTACTCTGATAGCTTATATTTGGGACCCGAATACAAACATGATGAAAATGTCTGCAGAGCTATACGGAGCTTGATAGCCATTAAGGCCAAGAGAAACAAAGGAGAAGTCACGTAATAACGTGTGACTTTGAGTCTAGCTACAAGACTCGTTAATAAAGAAAAGCGCTTTTTGGGAGGCAGCCCAATATTTACTTTCCTGCATTTAGGAGTGTCTTATGTTTTATTCTTTATTGTTTGTTTAATAATGTTTGAATCATTTTGTAATCAGGCTTTGCTTGTTTGTAACATCATCTTATCTACAATCAAAGGTATTTTGCATAAAATAAGTGTAGGGGGATATATCCGGTTTATAAGAACCAGATTCAAACATTTAAAATAAATTGTTTAGATTAATTCGCGTCAGTTTCGAGTCATATGATTGTTTTCTACAAATATAAAATTCTAGGTTTTTATGCAGTGTTTTCTACAGATATAACTAATAAAATTGCGTGCAGGAAATTTCTCATTAAAAATGAAGAGGAAATCTTCACAGTGCATGGAGACGGCGTCGAGATTAAACTCGATGGCGTCGCGTCTCCAGCAATGTGAAGATTCGAGATTTTTCAAGTATTTTTGAAAAATAAAATGTGCATTTTTTAAAATCTGTAATTTTGTTGTAAACCTGCAGAACCTATAATTATATCATCGCTTTTATCCTATCTTTACTGCTTTCATAGAGTCAATACCCTAAACTCTAGTTGTATTTATCATATCCTGCCAATTTTACGCTTGGTGTAATTGTCTTTGTCTTTGATTTACAGGTTATATTTGACGAGAAGAAGCTTGGAAGTTCTTAGAAAGTTTCATTGGACGACTCTTGGAGGACGATCTAACCAGTTATCGCATGTTTCTTCTCCATTATTTAGCAAACCAGGGGAGTATTAGTTTCTTTTACTTGTTTTCTTTTCCCTTTATTCATTTTTACGGGTACTT